>JAOBYE010722355.1:14623-24981 GCA_025403585.1 Parazoanthus swiftii
ATGAAGTCAGAAGAAGGAGAATGAAGACAGATGAAGGAGAAGAAAGACAGATGAAGGAGAATGAAAACAGATGAAGCAGAAAAAAGGAAGATGAAGTTGAATGAAGGAAGATAAAGCAGAATGAAGTCAGATAAAGCAGAATGAAGTCAGATGAAGCAGAAAGAAGGAAGATGAAGCTGAATGAAGGAAGTGAGGCTAAATGAAGGAAGATGAAGTGGAATGACGTTGAAGCCGAATGAAAACAGTGAAGGAGAATGAAGTAGAATGAAGATAGACGAAGAGGAATGATGATGAAGGCCAATTAATATTAATGAAGGGGTTGAGGTGCATCCATGACATGGAGTCTATACTGCAAATGAGGTCAAACGTCAATATGTTTTAATATAAAAGGAGATTGGGTATAGATGAAGGAGAATGAATATATGTGAAAAGAGAAGTATGACATACATAGATATGGGACGGGTGCATCTGTGCAGTGGATAGTTCCATGAGCCTCAGCGACCGCATGTAGCGATTGAAGGCCAGGTTACCCAGTTTGGAAGATTTTCCAAAATGGCATGGCCGATAGTTGTTGAATAAGTTTGAGGCAATTTTGGCGTTCCGTAATGACAGGAAAGTCGCGAATTTAAGGCTTCTCAAGGCATTATAGTATTCCATTAACAGCAAGTATGGCAGATACATTCCGGGATCCGTTCGATGATAGTGAGTCGGGGGAGGAAGAAGGAGGAAGACCGCGTACACCAGAAATCCATCTTGGCGGAGACAGAGAAACAACAGAACCAGAAGGGCAAAACTTCAGCGATATTTCAGATTCCGGTGAAGACGAAGGCCCACTGAATCTGGGAAAACAAACTGAAACCTATGATATAGACTCTGAAGCAAAATCAACGAACCAGGAGCAAAAAAGGCTCGAGACTTTGAGCTCGCAAGTTAAGGATGTTGACGAGCCTAAACAGAAAAGTCTTCCTTCAATCTCGCCAGTTTCGGCAGAGGAAGCAAACTTGGATAACCGGACTATTACAACAAACACAGACTCGAAAGGGTCTGAACCCGAAACGTTGCAAATCAAGGAAACAGCGGTACCTATGGAAGAAGAAAGTGCGGACGAAGGAGACGTTCAACTTCAGAGAGTTGAGTCGGCAGATATGGAGACTACGAAGAAAGCCTCAGCCTCAGACGAACGAGCTGTCGAGTCGGAGGATGAGTTATTCGAAAAGAAAGAGGTTTCTTCTGCAGATGAAACGTTTCAGCAAGCCAGAGAATCGAGACTTAAATCTGAAGATGAGGAATTGCTAATGTCCCCCATTGGGGATCTTGGAATAAGTGAACATGAAGCGGCCATTGTTGATGATATATTGAAAGATGATGTTGGAAAGTACTTGCCCCATATCGATGAGAGCAACGAGGTGAACAAAAATGAACAACCAGAAACAAGTAATTTCTCAGGTTGGTCATATGAAATAAATACAGATGGGAGAGGAGGGAGGAGGTACTTAAGAGATTCCAACGCTTGGAGCTTAAAAATAGGGAGCTTTGTCTGGAGCAACCCCCCCCCCCCCCCTCCTTCCAAGAAAATGACATTTTCTGCATTTTGAGAGCTTTTTTGAGTTCAATTTGAAAATTTCAAAAATCAAATTGGGTATGAGTATGTTTGCTACAGTCTTTTTGCAAAACAACTGGTTGAGAAATAGGGACTGGAGAAGATATTGAAGTAACGCACATCGCTTACTAAGAAACTGTAAACATTTCTTTATATTGACACATTTACTGTATTTGTTGCTTATAATGATGCATTTAGTTTTGAAATATTTCCCCTCAATTTTGGAATTGTATAAAAAACTGGACCATAAATTAGGAGACTCCGGGTAAAATCTCCATCATTGGTTGGTATGTGCCACTGGCTGAACATGCAAAATCTATATTTTGTCCCAGGCTGAATGGACTAAACTTAACAGTTATTTATACACCCTGTTTCAGAGCCTAATCCTTTCCTAAGGCTCCAGATGGTTCATAAGGCCGGCGCTTATCTCTGGTCTTCGTAGTGTTAAGAGGGTGAGAGTCTGTGACAGGATACTAATCCACTGTCCCTTATCTGGAGCTAAAAGCTTGGGGGAAAATGTACCCCCCCCCCTCCCTCAAATAAGAGTGTGTTAATACCAATTGAGCTTTTGGCTTACCTACATTAGCAACCTCAGGTCATCTTTTTTGTCAGTCCAGAATCAAATGCAATAATCTGTGACAGTTTTCAATCTGGACAATCTGTATAAACAAAGTAACTTTTCCATACTCCCAGAAAAAGCAGTTCATTACTATTTCTTTTTAGATATTGAGTACAGAAAAGAAAGCAAGTCACCAGAAGAACTAGTTGATGAAGTTGGTGAGATAAAAGAAGAAGAAATTGGTGATAGTAAAGATGAGAAAGAGAAAGAATCTGATGAAATAAAAAAAGGGAAAGGTGATGAAAGTGAAGAAGCCGGCCCATCACAAAGTAGCATCAGTGAAGAGCCCCGGGAACAAGAAGAGTAAGTATTAACTGCTCACAGGTTTAATCCTCTAATAGAGAGAACACCTTTAGAAGATGATTACACATGATAATTATAGTGATATTACATGAAACCAGTATGAACTGGGACCACTATAGACCACATTCATAAATGGCGGCCATTTTCATATTCTCTTGTTTTTATTTAAATTAGCCTCACTAGCCTCGTTCTTAAGTCAAAAAATCAAAAGAATATATGAACCTGAACGGGCTAGTGAGGCTTATTTGAAAAGAGACAAAAAAATATTAAAATGGCCACCATTTATAAATATGATCTATAGAGTCGTTACACAAGACTGATGCATGGGCTGAGACCTGTACTGAGTCATAAGTTAACACCAGGCAGGCAAAGAAATTACAGGTGATTAATTAGGTTTGCTCAGGCAAGTTTCAGGCTGATAAGAGATCTTTTAGACTGCATGGGAAAACTATTGTATCAGTCTGAAATTAGATGGTTCTGGCATCAGTTGTTTTGGACCAGCAACCAAAATGAGTCATGCAGGTCTGAGGTGAGTTTTTTGACCAATCTCATGATAAAAGGATTTGTATAGAGACTGATCTGAACTCATACAGGTCTGAGCCTGTGATTGTAAACAATATGCACCCAAAATGAATTAAGCCTGTGTGTCAAAAAATTGAAAGCTCTGGTCACATACATTGGTCTGGAAAATCGATAAACTTTGAGCCCAGGTACCAGTAAAATTATGTTGCAAAATCCAGACTATGAGGGTTTAAATGTTTGACTTTTGTTGAATTTTTTCTTGCCTTAGAAGTGAAGATGAGGAGGCAGGGGAACAGCTGATAGCTGATATATTTGGTGCAAGTGATGAAGAGGAAGAATTTGAGGCAAGAATGAATTCAAAACCGTCTTTAAGTTAATTTCTCATGGTTTTTCACTATTCAACCATGGATGGGAATTCCATTAATCTACTAATCACTCGTGAAATTAAAATAAAATGCAACTGACTCCTTTTTGTTTCTGGTTTACATGTATCCACCAAAAGTTCTGAATTGTAAATGAATACAGTTTTTGCCATCTCATTTTGAAATTTTCTTAGCAAATCTGTTTCACCGTCAGTTTTTATTGAAGTATGATCAATCATCTCCTTTATACTCTCTTTGTTATGGTATGTTTTGTTCAGAAAAGAATGTTTTAAATTATTATAATTACTATTATTATTGTTATTGTTATTATTACTATTATTATTGTTATTGTTATTATTATTACTATTATTATTATTATTATTATTATTATTATTATTAATGTACCAGGTGTAGAGGTTTGTTTGGAGGGAATAATCCCCTTTTTTCAGTCTTGGTACTTTTTGCACTTTATAGAAATGTCTATTAAACTGAGATAACTGCATGTGGGATACTTGAACCTATTTAATATCATTTGCTTAAAACTGTTTTGAAAGTCTTCAAACTGTTTTCTCAACATTTCCTAAGTGATGACTTCCTGTGACTTTTCAAATATTGGGAAATTTCTAGCTACACTGTCTCCTATGTTAATCTCACATAAAAAGGTTTTCTGGACACCTTTTTTATTTTGAAGTTCAGGAAGGAAGCAGAAATTAATACACAGATTATACATGTACTGTACATGTAGGTTTGTCTTGTCACTTTATAATGAGATTTTTGATAGTCAAAAGTAAAGTTATTTTTTTATGAACTTAGGGAGGAAACTAAACTTGGATTACAAGAACAGTATGTTGGTTACATAAGATAAGTCCAATAGGCACTATAGTATTGCATGAAAGTGGAGCTTTTGTGAAAGGTGGTTTAAAACTGTCACGTTAATACACTGTAGGCCATTTTTGTATTATGCGCTTCAGTTGGTAAACAAATTTCTTCATGCAACTTTCCAGGGCTTTGGACAGGAAGATATTGAGGTCACAAAGAAGAAGAAAGGAGGTGAGCATTGGTAATTTTGTTATTTAAGTTGTAAACAGCAGTGTGAAAGAAAAACAGCATTGATCTATTCAGTATTTTTTCTCTTACTAATGTCTTGTCACAGGATGAAAACCATGTGGCTAAGAAAATGTTGCATGGTTTAGAAAAAAATGCTGTGTGGCTTGGATTATGGGACCTGTGTTTTTTATCTTTTTTTGATAACCTTTGTTACTGTTTTTCCAATTTACACTTTGAATGAAGTAATCAAGTAAATTCCATACACAAAAAGATCAAAATACAGAATGCAGAACAAAAATAAAGTACATCAGAGTTACAAAAACTACATCAGAAAAGTACTAATTTTAAGCAGAAGAAAGTCTTGCAATGAAAGAAGGTTGCACAAAGTTCAACCCTTAACCACATGCCTGGGCACTTGGACCCAGGACCATTGGACCCACAACCACTCAAGGTTGACGTTCAAGTTTTTTACCAAGTGCAATTTTTCAGTCAGATATTGTACCAATAAAAATATAGTGCTGGATAGACAGATATATGTACGTATAAGTTGTGGTTTAATTTTGTTCTAAGTTAAGAATGTTTTTAAACCAGCTAATTTTTTTTAGACCAGTTCAACTTTTTGGACTGGTTTTATTTTTCCACTGTATGAAAAAGGATTTTATTTTTTTTTATTGTCAGTTAAAAATAGGGGAGTGGCTTTTTTGTAACCCTATCCTTTGCACCCCTCTTACCTGGGAGTGTACACCTTACACCCTTCCCCCTTGGGTACCAAAGTACCCTCTCCAATTCTCAAATACACCACCTCCCTAACCCCGGAATTTTTGTATCTTCCGAGGATTGAAATCTGTGCTCTACCTTAATCTCCACTAGACAACATAGCAGCTCATTTCAAATTGTCCTACATTAATTTGTCATCATCACTTATTTTTCCCATGCCTCCTTTGCCAAAATTAGACTAGTTCAAAAAAATTATACCTATTTTTAAAAAATAAATGAGTTTGAAAAAGTTAAACTGGTTTAAAATGTTTTTGACAACAACCAAATTTATACCACTGCCCACAGCATGAACATGAAGCATTACTGCTTTGGAATATGATTTATTATGTTGTTAGACAATGGTAACTATTAGGGTTGGAAATTTTAACAATCAAAAAGTCGCAGATGTTCCAACATCAGATAGTAAATATGGTTAAAGTTTGTTTACCCACTTTAACTTTTAATTGTATCCCTGAAGCATTGGAAAAGAAAAAGAAGTCCACAATCTCAGATGATGAATACGAGGAGGAGGAAGGTGATGCTGGTACTGGCCTTGAGTCACTGACTGTACCGCCCCCAGCTGAAGAGTCCAGTGATGAAGAAGATGAGCGTAGTACCACGTATGTATGTCTGCCAACCTCTACATGTAGAATTAATATTAATGTTTGGAGAAATTGCTGCATCCTTAACTGAAGATAATCTTTCTTGTCTTTTTTCTCAAAAGCTTTGTCTCCGACTTTGATGAAATGATGCGGAAAAAGAAAGAGGTAAGACTACTTGATTGATACTTTGATTTCATGAAGAAGCTCCTACACAAAACAGAGTTAATAACAAATTGTAAAAATGCATTATTTGTATGTCATTTTGAACATTGTGAGAATCATACTGTAGTTCTTGAGAAATGTAGTCCTGGTTTTTGTGAGCATTGCCAGTATATCTATACTTGTAGGTTTTGTGGTATTTTTTTCACACATGGATTTTGCTGATGACATTTGCTAATGTAACTTGCAGATGAACAGGGCCAACAGAAGAAGGAGAAAGGTCAGTTGTTATATCAAAGAAACCTTTTTAGTTGACAGTTTGATTAGATAAATGTCAACAACTGTACATTATAAGAATACCAAGATAGTTATTCACCTACACTTGCTGATCTCAGCTATAAGCCAAGATCCCCAGCTTGAATGATGCAAATTTAGTTCAGTAGTTGATGAAAAAAAATCAGAAAAGTTTTGGCTGTAAGCCAAGACTCTAAACTTTCTTCAGCAAGATAGTTTTTCTGACGCTAAACAAAGGAATGGAACAAACCTCTGAGGAAGTACATTTATCGAGTCATGAATATTGAGTAAACCAAAGAAATATTATAAATGGCTATTTTATTTATATTCAGACCAACTGAGCAAATTGAGCCCATCAGTAGGTGAATAACTATGGTATGAATACTGTTTGGGTGTTTTTTCTTAATGTGTTGAATCTGTAAATTAACTATAACAGGGGTTTCAAAATGATAAACTACCGTAGTTGGAATAGTTAGAGAAAGAGCTGGAAGTTTGTCAAGGACAGCTTACTTGCTGTAAGTTAGGGGTAGCTGGCATCATGATATTAGACATCAGAATAAGGCTAGTAAATGTTGCCTGTAACCCGTGACAACTTGTTTTGAAACCCCTGTATAATATGAAGATGATCATTTTTTGGACACTGAATTGATAATTATCTTCCATTATTCAATTCCAGGACTATGACATTGTTAACGATAATGATGACATCATCAGTGCAATGATAACGAAGATGAAGGAAGCAGCAGAGGTGATAAAGTTTTTCAGTTGCTTCACACAGCACCCTACTATATTTCCTAAAATTAGAACAGTTTACTGTATTTGACCAGGTAAGTGCCCACTCCCCTGGAGCAATAATTCTGGCAAAAGTTTGGGGGTGGATGCTTACTCAAGCATGGGTGCTTATCTGGTAAGATTCCAAAGGTAATTTGCACAATAATGGCCGAAATGCAAGTGAACAAAATAATGCACAAGTTGAGCTTCAACAGAAGATTTTCATAGTTACTGTTCCATTTCCCCCAGCACTTTTTGTAGGCACTGAACTTGTGTGACGTTTTCAACTAATTGTTTCTCATCGTTTTCAACTCATTGTTTCCAATATTCGCTCTAGGCGAACGGACAGATTTAATTCATTTGTAACTGTACGTTTTTGTCCCTTTGCTTAATTAGTCCCAATCATTCATGATTGTGTAGTGTAGCGTTAATAAGTTCAAACTCTTCACCATGCTTAATGTTTAGAGTGCCTGTAATTTAGTTATAACTACAATGGGCTTGAATAAACCATTATTATTATTATTATTATTATTATTATTATTATTATATTCCTCTGCTACAGTGTACTGGATGACACTAACTTTTTCAGTTCTACAGTGTACTGTTTCGTTTGAAAAAAGTATATTGTTCCATTACTTTATAGTTAAATACTATTATTAAAGCATTTGTCACTACATGTAGAGTGATAAATTAGCGATCGAGACAATTTTATAACTTGCCATTACCATAATTGTAACCTTCCCAACATAATGTCCCTATGGATAAAAAATACTTGGAAACTGTCAAAACTGTGTCCAGCCACCTTAAATAGAATAATAATAAATAAATAAGTTTTAGTATTTGTGTATCCCATTCCTCGCTAAAAGGCCTCTGAACATGTAGGAAGAGGTACTATAAGGTAGATTCTAAAATTAGTTATTAGTATTGTTATTATTTTTATTGTTACTGTGATGTTATATTTTTGTTATTAATGTCTTTTTTTCTTGGCTTTCAGGAGGATCGACTGCTGAATGAAGCCAAGCAAGCAGCAACAAAGAAACTGAGGATGCTGCCAACTGTACTGAAGCACATGAACAAGTGAGCCATTGAACACTCTCTTATAAACAGACTTCTGTCATTGTTTTTTTTTACATCCTTACCACTGACAATAGACCATCAGTTCAACTGTAAGACATCAAGAAGGTGTCGAAGTGTAAACGATCATGTCATCAGAAATCTGCCTTTAACCCTTTCAGCCCCAAACATAGCAAATGATAAAATTATGTATTTTCTTAACTCTCCTAAATGGTATTTGTACAGTCTGTCATAATAAACAGTTTGGGAGAATTTTGCTTTTCATGTTGGATAGCTTCCAGTGTGTGATCAATTCCTATACTCTTACAACAAAAGATTTTATTTTTTGTTGATATTGAAAGGAGAAAATAGATGTTGCTAAACTAGCTGGGGCTGAAAGGGTTAAATCAAAGCTATAATGGCAGCTCATTTCTTTTATTTAAATCACATGACCAATCCCTCTGTTTGACAATAAGTAGTTTGTGTTTTTTTGTGAACTGTTAGACCTTGACACACCGAGCAAGGGATAATTGGTGCTCATAATAGAAAAATATCTCATATCAACTAACAGGGAAGCTCATAAAAGTACTTAGTGTTCAGACGAATTTGGTGTAGTTGGGTGTCCTGAGGAATTCATCCTCAGGAAACAGTTACACTATACCACTAGGTGTTGCTTTTGCAAACTAATCTTTTCTGTGTCCTTGGGTCCTTCAAGCAGAGGTTTCATGTTCCATTCAAAAAATTATTGCAGTCCTGAATCCTACAACATTTGGCATGATCTGGTGAGAACAACTTGTTAATTTATATAATTTATGTAACACTGACTTTGATCTAACAGTTCTGTTGGTGGTTTTTCTCTTTCTAGAGCTGATCTTCAGTATGTTCTCTTGGACTCTGGAATTCTCCCAGCACTAAAGGTACTGGATTTGTGTTCTTGTACAAGTTGAAGTCTTACAACCTGAAGTGTTTGCTTCTTAATCACAAAGGATGTCTGTTGCCTTTTCTAACGTGAGATCATTAAAATGGGATAAAGAAGAAAATGAAGCAATGAGAAGTGAACAGTTTGCATTCCAAAATAGCCCACAATTATTTGTTCTGTAGAGAAAGCAGGGTTTGTACAATAATAAATTCCTTGTGTTTAGACTTTGGACCTTAAAAGTCCCTAAAATAGCACTGTCTACAGTGTACAGTCATATTCATGTTAAAGACTTCTGTTCTTTCCATGTGAAACCTTTAATTTTGTGACATATTTGTCCAGACAACTTCACTTTTCAATGCCAAAACGTCCTTGAAAGTCCATGAATTCAGTGCCTGAAAGTCCTCAAAAGTCCTTGATTTAAGTACCTGAAAAAATGTATGAACCCTGGGGAAGATTTATTTTAACACAAGTTTGAAACAAATTATTTGTTGGTTGCAGGAATGGCTAGCTCCATTACCAGATGGGTCTCTTCCTCACCTGCAGATCAGAGAAGGCTTGCTAAAAACTCTGTCACAGGTACTGTAAGCAAGTTCATTTGTGTTTCTGTTATGTGAAATGAAAAATCCCCCACCCCTCCCCAGTGCTATCCACAGATCAGATAGTCAAGAGCACATTAGTAAGCAGGTTTTTTTACTAAAGTGAAGAAATCCCCCACCCCTCCCCGTTACTAGGACAGGTAAAGCTTACTGAAGACTTCAATTTCAAGTTTAAACAATGAATATGATACCCCCTGCCTCTGTCTTGCTTCCTCTCTCCTGGAAAAGAGATTCAATCATGTTTTAATACGGAACAAATTTAATTTGCTGGAAAAAGGGCACAAATTGTTTCACTTTGAAAATCATTTTGAACCATAAGAATAGGCACAGACCAAGCAGATTTGAAGTTTCAGTTTAGCGTATTAAGTACCTTCATTCTGAAAAAAATAGATACTTAGATGCTTTAATATTAACTCCCCATAGGGCTTCTCAGGTACTAAATGCATGTACAGTGTCTGTGATGTAGTGAAATTTAAAAAGAATAGTTAAATTTACATACTATCACTTTTAAAATTTTCAATATAATTATATCCAAAATACATCAGTTGGCTGAGCAATTGTTCTTACAAGAAGCTTTGAAGCTTTGATTGAGGGACTATTTAATCTGCTAACCAAATTGCCCCAGAAAAAGAGCTACAGTAAATGAGGGACGCTACTAAGACCGGGAACAGGGAACGATCAATATGAGTAGGGGAACGGTCAATATGAGTAGGGGAACGGTCAATATGAGTAGGGGAACGGTCAATATGAGTAGG
>JAOBYE010722356.1:0-10456 GCA_025403585.1 Parazoanthus swiftii
ACATACATACATACATACATACATACATACATACATACATACATACATACATACATACATACATACATACACACATATACACATACACACATACACACATACATACATACATACATACATACACACATACATACATACATACATACATACACACACGTACACAGATACGTACACATACTTACAAACAGACAGACGAACACGCACGATCAAGCACGGACAGGTCGCCAACTGTAGTCGTTTGTTTAGTGAAATTCTGAATCCTTTGTTTTGTTAACTTGTTCACAGGTTTAACAGGCAAAGGGAGCAGCGGAGCATCAGTCATGGAGTTGGGGTAAGATTTCAGCTTGTAACAGTCACAGGTGCCGTGTAATTGGGAGACGGCAGATCTTCCACACCTTTATTAAACCTGTACGATGTAAATCAGCTAAAGAGCAACATCTTTGTCAACCTCTGTAGTTCCTCCCATTCTATACCTTTCTATACCTTTCTCCCAACTACATAAAATTCTCACAAATGCCGTATTTGCATTTTTGAATGTTTTATTTGATATTTAAAATAAATGGTAAAAAAGCGAGCAAGTAAAATATAACTACGACAATATGTTTTTCTTTTTCTAACATTTTATTAAATATTGCATCATAAATAAATGATAACGTGCGACGTGAAAATTAACAACAGACTTCTATCAGGTCTGTAATAAAACAAAAAATTGAAACATAAACTCAAAATGCATTTTAACTCTTTTCTATTCAAAACAAGTGTATATAACTTGATGAGTTGGAGGTTCAAACGGGAAATTATTTAGACCAAGGACATGAAGTGGGAGCAAAGTCCGTACTTCGTGACAGGCCCGATCTGAACTTAAACGAGTAACTTTAGTGACGATTGTGTTTCTAATTTTTATCTCAAAATGACAGCTTAAATGTGTGATATCCTGTACGTCTAGTTTGTAATTTCTAGTTAAGAACATGTACAACTTAAAAGGTAAAATATAAAAATGTTAATGCTGGTTTTAAAGTGATAAATCTAAACTTGTGTTACGCAAAAGGCCAGCGCTGGAAGGAAGTGGTCATTACAACAGAATTAGTGGATCATTTTCAGGAAGCACTGTGACATAATCTAACACTCGAAGGTAAATTTTGAACGTAACATTAACTGCTAAAGTAAAATAACAGTAATCAGTTAAGATATTCCTCGAATTCCTTGCATAGTAGTTGCAACAAAAAAGGATTTTACTCTTACTGCTAACGACAGCATTTTTAAATACAAACTTGTTAGTGTTAATACTTGTGAAATCCACGTGTTCATTCATCAGACATGCTTGTAAACCTTGAATGATATCTCAGAAAGTATAGAGAATATATGCCAAACACAATGCGTTGCGGATTGAGGTCGCCATTTTGGCTCAGTCGAGAGCCATTTCAGTGAAAGGATTATTATAACCGTCCAAACATCTGTTGTGATCCTGTGTCTCTGTGTTAAAAATTCACCTTTTTTCTGTCCCTAGCAACATTTCTACGCTCCAGTTATTTATTTGATTTTTGGTTAACATATTTTTTATGATGAACTACTACTGAAATTCCGAGACCTGTTACAAATGGACATAAATTCCCCGCGCTTAACCGGCGAGAGCAAAAACAAATTATCTAGTATAAAAGCAGGATGTGATCAACCGAATGAACAATGACATGCAACAACGCAAAGCATCATTGTTGAGCATAATTCTTTAATGCAATTATAGACTTTAAGACCTTTACTCGATTAAAACGTGACACCCGACAAGTTCGCTGGGAATAACTGTCGCAAAAAAAAACTGGTGAAGTAATGTTTTTAACTTTGCCTGATGCCCCTTCTCTTAGGGCGCAACTTATTTTGAACAGCTTACAGCGGTCTGTCGAGGACTATATAGGGAAGCACGTGAAGCATTTCTATTTATTATAAAGACTCGAGTGTTTACTTCAATGTAGGGTTCTGGGCAACTACCTACCCCTCTCCCCTCTTCCTCTAATCCTAAACCTAACCCCACCCCTGACTCTAACCCTTACCTACATTGATATGAAAAGAAACCACTCTAAAACTTCAAACAAAGCTACATTTGTGACTAGTGAGATATTTTCCATATCTTCTCAAGGGAGGAGATCAGTTTCCAAAGATTTTCCTAAAAACTTCAAAATTTCTCAAAAGCTTTCCGAAGACTTTTCAAAGGTTTTCCGAACATTTTGGTGAAACAACAAGAGCTTTATTAATACATTTGTAACAATTTCCCAAAGTAACTAAAACGTTTAGAGATTTTTTAGAAAAAAAAGGATTTTTGTCTATCGAATAAAAAGAAAATTACACGAGGGTTGAAGATATGATTTTATTTTCTCTTGTTAAAGACAAAATCAATTTGCTAAAACCGCGTCTTACTTGCTCTGTATATTATCACACCGCGAAACAAGTCTGTAAGTTCTGTACCAGTTTGCTTCACTTTAGTTGCATTAAATCGATCTAAATCTGGTATTTCACTGATTTTATCCTTAGTGCACGCAGCCCAGACCGCCAAGCCGTCCTCGATTTGCACGAAAGCGTGGCTGAAAGTGCGGAATCTGAGTCCGTGACAAGTTGGGACAGCAGTATTCCTGACAGAATGCGTGTTGATAGTCGTGCGACGGAGCAAAGCGCCGACACGTTGGCCTCCAGCGAGATAAACCCAAACAACAACTATGCGCTCTTTGATGTCGCACATCACAGCGGCAAATCCCCCCTGGTAAAATTACGTAACAAGAGAGTTTCCCTGGGATCAACCGACAGCTTCTATGACCAACCATACTCCAGCGTGGAAGAATTGGGCGGAGGATTCACCAGTTTCACTCCCAGTCCTCTCATTGAGGGCTCGGACCAAGAAGGTGAGGAGACTGGAAGCGAGTCAAAAGCACCATTTGCCAAAGGCGATCGCAAGTCATTCACGAATGAACTTTATAAAGCAACACAAGCAAATCACGATGGCGGAGCGGCCGATACGGATGAGGAAACTGACGCATATGTCGGCGGCATGTTGACTGGAGACGAAGGGTTAGAAAACAAAGGCTATGGTCTGCCCATCTCTGTTGCTGATCTGCCTGAACCGCTGGGTGGCAGTGACCGACCCTTTGAGGCCACGGACGTCAGCATTGCCCCTCCGTCGGGCTTTGAGGATGAAGCGACAAACGCCGAGGCGGCAGGCCAAGATCCAGAACAGTTATACGCCAAGGTGGATCTGAGCAAGAAAACCAGCCGACGTGGAGACAGGGACGAGGGTGGCGACTCCGAAGAGGAAGAGCCTGAACACCCGCCTGCTCTGATCTATGATGAGAGGACAAACTTGTGAAATTTTTCTATCAGAGTACCGGGAATATTTTTATTTATAAGGTAGCACTTGCGTGCAGAAAAAGTGCGATGACGCCTCAGAGTCTAGGAATATTTTCAATTTGTCTGGTCTGGCGACCGAAAAGAACTGGTTCTGGAAAGTTCCAATGAAAAACTCGAAGTCGCAATTCACTAATGGAAAAGTCGAAGTTACAACTCACCTATGGGAAGTCTAAGGTCGCAGTTCACCAGTGGAAAGGTCAAGGTCGCAACTCACCAATGGAAAGGCCAAGGTCGCAGTTCCCAGTAGAAAGGTCAAAGTCACAACTCACCAAATCCCGCGCTTTGGCCGAACGAAGCGGAAGAAGGCTGTTATCCACGAGGTTGGCCCAGACTAGTTCCGTTAATTCACGCCTTCTTTTTGAGAACCGACTGATCGGGTCGTCCAGACCGGCCAAATGCAAAGTTGTAGCTAGCAGTTCTGGTGATTCGCCTTGTTTATGGAAGGCTAAGGTTTTGGTTTAAAAGGCTGAGTATTGAATTGTCGCTCAATCAAATTACAGTTTTGAGAGCTGCATATTACCCGCCATTACCAACAAACAATAATTCTAAGTGGAGTAAAATTTTAAATTTCTAATACAATTGTGGTGATTTTAGGAGTTACCTGGTAACAAAGCGTGGGAAGGACTCGGTCTGAGTTTGCATTATTATTCTTATTAGAAAAGAAAGATAAGATCAAAATTAGTGAGTTTTACCAAGTGTGAAGTCTGACAGTGCATGTGGTAGCGTTTCAGAAATAATTGAAATACCAGACCAGTCTGGTTTCCTTCAAACCATGCCGAGCCTATTATACTATAATTATATACTTATTATTATTAATGGTAAAGCGCCTGCCCGCTCCCGCGTTATTATCCGCCATAAACAAGCCCATCTAACTGCTAACAAAATAATAGTCCGGTTTAAAGTGTCCCCTTTATTTAATGGTTCTTGTTGCCTTATAAAACTACGATTTCACATCGAAAGTTCGGAAGCTGCAATACAAGTGTTGCTTGAATCGCACTATAGATACTAAATGAGCATATCAGGCATTTCAAAGCTTTTTGTTGTGAGGCGGCACTATGTTTCGTGATTTGTTAGTTTTAATTTGTTTCTCAGATATCTGCTCATTTCGAAACGGTTTTCTAACCCAACTAGATTAGCCACCCCCTCCCTCATCCTTATTTTTAAGCCTTACAAAATCATATAATTCCAGGCCTTTTAGGTGGACTTTATAGTATTATTCAGTCTAATACAACGTTCATACCAAACACTAAACATGATTATATTAAATTTGTTCGACTTAAATATTTTGGTACTGTATGTGTGGATAGGTTTTCGAAGCATTCAGCTGCTTTAAACGTTGTTACGATAAAGCAATTTGTGTATACAGGTTTTAAGTCAGTACTCTCGAATTGTTTTTTCGTTTAGGTTTAATTGAAACCTGTTTAGTGAGTAGTGTGAATGCAGCATATTAAACTCTGCCAAACGTGCTTGTTCTGCTGTTGCCTTTCTTATGACGTCATTCATGGCTTAATCAGATTATTGACCCAACCGTTAATTTTTTTTACTGGCCACTTGATTTGTAGTTGGTGTATGCGGGCATTGGAGTACAGTTTAGATCAAACCCATTGTCGCCCTTTGTAACTGTTAAACTGTCGGGATAGTCCTAAATGTAAAATCTGTAAAAGTAGCAGGTTTAAGTGATCATTATAAAGCAAAGATACTTTGCGCGTTCTGATTGGTTCATGAGCGGTCTTGGTTTCTGGTAATGCCCGTGGGCATAACGGGTTATTGTTACTAACCAACGCATAATAAGGAATCCCCGCTCACGCAGTGCTATTATCGTTGTTAGAAAAAATGCCACAAAACAGAATACTTTCTTACCTCGTACGTTCGGTCTGTTCGGAAAATATCAAACTATCGCCCGGTCAATACAGAAAGGTATCTGTAGCTAGAGTGTACCCGCTCTTTCTGTTTTTGTCCATCCTGTATAGTTGTTTCACGAATTGAGCATTCAAAGTGAAATTGATTTACTACGTATTGTGATGAACAGTAGCACTCCCTGGAGGCCGCCCGTTCACTGTAAGTTAAAATGTTTACATAAATAAGTATTTGCGTGTCGCGTTAATAGTGAAGAAGTTCGATTTTGCGAAGCACAACTATTAAAGAGGACATTGGTACGCGCAGATTTACTTTCTTTGTTATATTTTGCATTAGCGTTTACTTATTTCTTATGTTTGATTTAGCTCTCCGTTTAGTTCAGCTTATAGTTTAACAGTTATTATTATTGTAATTTATTCTATTTATTCACGATTACGATATATCCGTAAAACATTCCGGCACAGACGGTGTGGAGAAAGAATGTCACCCAAAGTTCACCCTTGACCAGGCCGGGGATTGAACCCGGGACCTTCTGGTTGGCAGTCAGAGACCTTACCAACTGTGCAAACCTCACACACGCACGGAAATTAACCCATTTGTATTTGAAACTATAATTTACCAACACAAAAAAGCCAATAGAAGGGGCCCAAAGAGCAGTAGTAACCCACTCGCTCACGACAAACCATGTTATGCGTCGCTAAATTATCAATACCCGTCCTGACAGTTAAGGAAAATCTATATTGTACTGTAGAAAAAGATAAGGTTTGTTTTGTCTTTAATCTCGTAACCTGTTAATATTTATCCTTCTTGGATTAAACTTTTAACGAAATTGAAGAATCGACTGGGTAGGCTATTAGTGTCATGCGTGTGTGTAGCCTCCAATACAGTCGCCTTATTTCCTTCGCCGCGGGTTTCCTCGTGTGCAGGGCACTATTCCATATAAGGAACCAGCACGGCCTCCAAATAAGGAAACCTGCCTGGGCCAAAGAACGAAGACAAGTTATGCAGACGAGGCGGTGAAGTTTCTTCCGTGTTCGCGAATGACATACTGCAAAATGACACGTGTTCCGAATAGGAGTATCTAATTGGCCAAGACGGTGACAACGTAGGCCGCGTGGCGAGTTTGGGGAATGGATCTCTTTACGCGGCCAGAAACAAAGGAATTGGGCAAGGTTTGAAAACGAAATGGCGATCGAGTTGTGAGGAAAAGATGTCTGCAAAACAAACGCAGAACATTTGATCGCGCCTTGCAGATGGGGCTTATTTGGGAAATAGGACTTCGTGATCACAAATCGACACTCATCAAAAGGTTTGCATTGTTTTGTTTCAGTTAAACATTTAATACTCGTAACCAACGTTTCCCATCTCGCGTGGTCTCATTAAATTTAAAACGAATCTGTCTTGGTCTAGTGTACCTTACATGCAGGGCCGTAGCAAGGGGTAGGGCCGGGGGGGCCGTGCCCCCCAGTTTTTTTCTCCAGCAAATGTGTCAAATGTATCAAGCTCAGAAAACTGCTCCAAGTTTGAGAAAAGCTTGTCATATTTTACGTGTTTTAGACACTGATTTTGTTTCAAATGGCGTTTAAAACCCAGGAAACACGTTTTTAGACAAACTAATTTTCAAAATTTTCCGGGAACATGCCCCGGACCCCCTAAAAGGCTCACACTTTCGTCTCTTTGTAGTGCCCCTCCCCCCAGTTTTCCAAGGCTTGCTACGGCCCTGATATGATGTAATCTAAACAGATAAAATCTAGTTCAATCTGATCTGTATACAATATATATATCTAACATATAATCTAACATGATTAAAATCCTAAAAGTGTTGAAACTTACCATGTTATAAACTGTTGATCTATCTATTCTACCTCACTTAAACATTATTTACTTAAGTTTAAACGTACTAGCAGTTGTGAACGAGGGTACTGGAGTAAACAGTTGCAGAAAATGTTGAATGAAGAAGCCATCAAATACAAAACTTTGCGAAAGTTGCAGAGGTTAAAATCGTAAATTTTACTCATAATATCTATATTGGCGCTATTACAGCGCGACGCGCGAAACCGTGGCCACAATCATATTTGGCATGGTTTGTGGTTTGGAATCAAGGGGCCTGGTTACTGACAGACTTGATCATGATCCGGCAAGCCTTCAGTGTCCTACAGGTAACTACACAGAACTTTGATTGGCTGACTCCCAACCACAAATTATGCAAAAACTAATTGTATAGGTTAAGTGTAGCCACGGTTTCGCAATATAACTGGCAATACCAAAATAGTAAGATGTTTCGTGTTAGGCCAGCTCCCCACTGCCTGAATAGGCGTATCCTTCTTGAATGAAGCTTAATTAAATGTTGTTTTTCAAGTCATCGCAAATGGTTGCACACAAACGGTTGCGGCTTATCGGGAAACCGACCATTTCTCAGTCAGTCGCTTCACAAAACACGAAAACTGAGCGTAAAGATGCAAGATATGAATCAAATAGATATGAGGAACTCTTTTTAATGTTTAAAGACTGAAAAGCGATCTCTGCGAGAACTAAAGCCTCAGAATGTTCACAGTTACATGGCAGCATATAAACAAACCCCCGATAAAAGCCCGTTGCCTTGTAATCGGAGGGAGCCTAAAATAGTCTTGAAAAAAGAAACATATTGGAAAATTGACGATATTTTGCTATTGGTGTAAAACCTTGTATAAGAGCCCTTCTCCTGGCCCAACTACGAACCCACAGATGTTAATTTCTCCTTTACTAAGTACCTGTACAACTACTTTATAGTTTCGCTGCTGAATGTTTCTCAGAATTGGGTGGATGACCGTGCGCTTGAACCCAAAACCTGTATTGACTTGCTTCCATTTTCCTTTGCATAGCAAACCGGGCTTATTCGGAAGGGTACAAACTATAGCTTGTCCACCATAGGTACTTGTGCGTATAATTAATCCAATAACTTTGCTTTGTGATTCAAAGACATCGACATCTTCATGAGCTGGAATTACAAGATTAAACTCGATTAAGTTTCCAACTCTGCTAGCACCCCAGTGCGCAAACGCGTCCGTGCGTTCAGATTTGTAATCAAGGCGCGATTGATCTGCGCTAGCGAAAACAAATCCGTGATTTTTTGTAACAGTAACTTGCAGTGGCTGATAGATGACTGGCTGTTTGTAGTTGGGCGTTATCCAGGTGCAACAGTGAAACAAACCAGTCGTCGTCTGTGACGTCATAGTGTATAGAGGTTTCGGTAGAGCAGTTGAAATGGGGCTGACGTCACCCAATTCCCCTGTCGGTGCTGGTAGTATCCCGGATTGGATCATCTGCAAAGGAATGTGCTTGCCTTAAATTGTTGTTAATTACAGAGAACGTACTTGTATTGACTGTCCTTTAAGAAAATAAACTGTATTGGCAATGTCATGGTAAACACTTTTGTGACCCGTCACTTCTAAACAAATTTCTAGGTATTGAATTGTCTTACTATAATGTCAAGGAAAGCCGTCGAAAACGTACTAGTTTCGAACTCAGTGTGCAAGCCCTTCAAGGCATCAATAAACTTATTATATATGTAAAAGGAAATTGTATGAGATAAATTAGATTTTGTTCTGCCTAAAGGTATGCACTCGCGAGACTTTCAAGTACCATCAACATAAACACAGTTCTTTGTGACGTAAGTTCATCGAAAACTCAAAACCTGAGCTGACTGCGAGATCAGCGAAGCTGTTCTTTCGATATGGTTCAGATGTTTTTATCGCTACGACTTCTTTGTAATATTTAAAGAAAATAAGCATAATTCCTGAAAGCATTAAAACAGCACAACATTTCACCCGTAAACATGGCAACTGAAGAAAAGAACAAAACATTTGATTTGCATAGGGACGTTCACGCAACTTGTCATCGCTAGAGGCAAATTTCTTTTTTGTTTGGCGAGAGCAATGCTATCTGCTTATGTACGCTCTGTATTGCCCATTTTACAGCACATTTTGAAATCTAAGCGCAAAGCTCCGGTGTTCCAAGCAAAATTTAACTGAAATTTTAAGTCAAACAACCTGCTTTAGTCCGAGGAACCCCACAACCCACCCCTAAATCACTAGTTAATTATCAGGACCCTGGTGTGGTAACAAGTTTGAGCATTGACCTACGTTTTCGTATACCTTTGCACACAAATAGCGGTGTGCGGCCTCCGGGGGAATCCAGTCAGTCATCCAAAAAGGTTCGACAACTCAAAGGTTAAATAAATGCCAGTTGAAGAAACCTACCTGAGCAAGAACTGACTGAAAATAACTGATCATCATCCAAGCTAACTGCGCATGTGCTTTTACTCCAATGTGAGTCCCGTCGTCACTAATGAATCCCGGTTTAGTACTGGCCCACCTTTCCGTGCCCATCCAAGGGCAAACCAAATCCAACCAACTGAATGTTGTAATTTGGTAGTGATCTGCTACTTCGTTCTGACCAAGGTTCACAAGGCTCAAACACTGCGGGTTTGAACCTGCGTTTGCCAGAAACAGATTGATGTAAAACACTGCTGGCGCGGATTTAAGGGCCAGCAGTTTTCGTGTTAGCAGTTCTAGAGGCCTGACACCCCTACCATGGATTCCCGTCAAACTTATTCCGTCTAATTCGGTAAACTGCGGGAAATCGGTGATTGAAACTTCAATCACAATGATGTCGATATCGTCGGTATCAATCAAGTTTTCGAGACAAAATTCATAGAAATCGCTACCGGTACCTCCCAGTGCCAGATTGGTATGGATCAATTCGGATCCGGTTTGTGGCTTAACGGACTTGTTCCACCAATCAGTAACAGCATTATAGTAAATTTCACGTATATTTGGTATCCCGGCTCCCACAGAATTGGATCCCCCAATCACAACCATCCGAATAGGTTTTCCTTGAGTCAGTTTGGTGAAAACTTTCTGAATCCGGTCCGGTGATCGTCTGTACGTGCTCCCAGACATCTGGGCTTTGGAAACACCGAGCTCTTGTATCGATGTAATCTTATTTTTAAAAATCCATGTCCCGAAGATGTCTTTCCAAAGGTCTTGATGCAATCGTTGCGATCGTCTGTGGGTATTTATTAAAACAAAGCCGCTAGGACATATAAAACGCACCGAAGAAAAAGAAGAAGAAGAAAAAGGAAGGAAGGAAGGAAGGGAAGAAGGAAGGAAGGAAGGAAGGAAGGAAGGAAGGAAGGAAGGAAGGAAGGAAGGAAGGAAGGAAGGAAGGA
>JAOBYE010722378.1:0-10455 GCA_025403585.1 Parazoanthus swiftii
ATGACAAAATATTAGGAAATCCGAAATTTCAATTTTGTCCGCGAGTTCTCGATATTTACAGACAGCCGCTCTTAATTACTTTCCGTTTAAAAATTATGAACATTTTTGGTAAATCCCAGTTTCATAGTGCGGCGCCTTTCGATAGTTGCACTTCGACTTACCTTAGTGACCTAACAAGGAATATTTGGACAAAAATATTATGGTAACCTATTGCAACACATGAGAAGACAGCATTTACCACGATGATATTTTCCATGAAGCGTTTCTTCTTGAAACATCTTTATAATAAATTGAGAGCTCCATATATTCGAGGAATTTTTGACACATGACAAAAGTCTTGAACAAAAGCATTCCGCTAGATTATTTGGCATCTGCCTAAAGAGGGATTATTTCCGGGAAATATCGGCTTCCCAAAACAAAGAACCGCTTAACTAGGAGTTTGCACTTCCACAACGTGTTTGACTGTAACAGCATTGTAATAGTAATTAAACTAAACGTGTGTCCTAGAAAAAAATTAATAAAAGATGTGTGTATGTGTCTATATACTTAAGTGCTTTAATATAAAGGAAGCTTCAAAACTGAGAATCGAGAACCTTAGTTACTGGGCTTTGAAACTGCTGGTATTACATGATAAATTTTTTTTTTTGCCAATTTTTGCATTGTGCTTCTAATTTTCAATCGCAAGAGTAGGTTTCTATATGAATATATGACAGCGTCATTCATAGTTAGTGCAAAACGTGATCGCTTGATTTAAATCGATATCCTTTTCTTTGTATTAGAAGTCGCTATCGGCCGTTTACGTTCGACACATGCAAAGCAAACATGCTGAAAAATGACAGGCATGTTATCTTTCTCAGAAAATTTTAAAACCTGCATAATAAAGGTATGGTTTCCGGGAACCGTTTATGGAACACTGAAACAATTAAGCACTAGAATTAAAAAAACAAAATTTATTGCTCAGAAAAGACCGGATACTATCGTGTTTATTCAGCAAAGAGATAAAAAAATCTTAGATTTGACCGTACTTTGAGGGGTAGGGTAGGTTCCATGGATGTCACTTGACAAAAAACTTGAGAAGCGTTTCTGAATTAAATTTTTTTCTTTGAGAAAATTACTGACTCGTGGTTAGTAGTGGCCTATTGCCAGTTTGTGCAATTTGGTTTTAGTTCATATTAGAAAGTTTGGGGTAAATGTGCGTTTTATGGCCTTTATCTCTTGGATGGGTGCATTATTGCTTAAAAGCTTCAAAGAAAAGATAACCTATAAAGATATGTACCTGTATTAAACGAAACCTTGGCACCTGTTTGAAGCAGTTTGAGCAACAATTTGACAATGAAACTGAGGTCAAAATTTTCCCTGTTTATTTAACTTCATTAATGGTTTTTTATCGTAAAAACGTTGCAAAATAGAATTTGGTTTAAAACATTTAAAGCAGGCTCGTAGGCAGAAATTTTGTTGGGGAGGAGGGGAAGGGTGCAAATTTCGTAAACTTGGACTTTTAAAAGCCAAATGTATGGGAAAAACACACTTATGGGTTATTTTAGTCGTTTCGATTTGCGGTAGCACCAACTGTTACGATAAACCTATTCAGGCTTCTTCATCGTCTTATTCAACCGCCAAATGCGAACCTTTTTGGGTCCGTGGGAGGGGGGGGGGGGTGGTGCGTACGCACTCCGCGCACCTCCCCTGCCTACGGGCCTGATTTAAAGAAGTATAAAATTTCTCGGAATTTCTTGTACAAACTAATAAAATGAAAGAACTGTGGCAGTTTTTAAATTTAAAAAAAACAATTGTTATTTAAACAGCAGTTTCCGGGAAATACCGTACAAAAGTTATATTTACAATAGTGAACACAACAAAAGTTTTCTATTTACTTTTCACTTGGCAATGCGTGATTTTCCGGGAAATGTTAACTCGATAAGAACTTACCGCTAATTAAAGTTAGAGCTTTTTATAATCACAATATATTTGACTATGAAAGCGACCTATTACTTACAAAATTGAATGAAATGATCGACTAGGAAAACCTGCAATAAAGATGGACTAACATACACCAACGTAGTAGAGGGCTTTGAAGAGAAGATTCACTCAAAACCCAATAATAAGATAAGATTTACCTGCTAAAACATACAACTAAACGACGTTAAATCATTTCAAAATAGCATGTTCTCTTCATGTAACCATTTTCAATACTTCAGCAAGCTTTAAATTCGTTTAATTTTCAAATTAATTTTCTGTAAAGTATTTTAAATGCGTTAATCGTTTTCCTGCAAGAGGGCAATATATTTATGAGGCAGTTTTTACAGAATTTTACTGATGGCCGCTTCATTTATACTTGATATAAATATGGCCTACTTCTTTCTTAAACTTCGATTAATATAAAATTTCTATTTTAAAACAACAAGTTTTCAGTTTCCAAGAAAATATCATTAAGTTTGACACCTGCAAAGCAAAGCAAACAAGTCATTTCTCATTAAATTTTAAATCCTGTAACAAAAGGAGTTATCTTCCAGGAAATGTTTACGAGCAAAAAGAGGGATTGTTTTCCAGGAAGTGTCTACACCGGAGTAACAACTCTTGACCACTTTATTAGTACTACAATAAAATTAAACCACAGAAAACACTTTACACAAAGTGTCTCCGTTGTAGGAAACCAAGATCTAAGTACCAATGGCGTTTGTTCATAAATCTGGAAAGTTTATGACAGAGTGCATTTGCACTCTGATTACTTATGTCTTTGTAAAAGCATCACTTCTAACTATGCTTTTGAATAACAATAAACATACAAGAGACCCGTACAGCAGGTCATTATTTTCCACGAAATTGTTTAGTATTCAAAAAGGAATTTTTTTCGAAAGATTGTTTATTCGGTTAATAGTTGGTTGAACAACAGCGCGAATTAAAGCGTTTCGGCAAAGAGCATAATTGTTTTCTTCCCGAACCTGACAATAACAATTGGCCAAAACTTGAAGAAATTCAAATTTGGTCAATTATTGTCACTTTATATGCAAACTCTTTGTCCGTTTCCGGGAAACAATTGCGTTTGACACATGCAAAGCGACGCAGACAAGAAAGTTATCTCATAAAATTTTAAAGTCGTGCATAACGGGGGAGTATTTCCAGGAAGTGCTTACGATACAAACAATTTAGCAGTAAACTTCAAGCACTATAAAAGTGTATCGCACAAGAAAGACTTCACACTGTTTTCTTAGCGCTTTGAAGAGGAGGTGTGACCACGATCAAGACCCAGGTACGAACTTACTGTTTGCTTTCGCTGTATTTTTTGTGAGGGCTGATCTGCAGTCTGGTCATTGCAGGTTCAAAGGTATAAGAATATTTCGCCTTGAAGACGCGATACTGATTTCATGTTTTTATCATTTGAAGGTTGTTTGAATATTTTGGTAAAACTTTTAGTAAGTTCTTACGTGTTCGTTATCTCTTGTTTATTCAAGATTTCAATACTCTAAGAACCTAAAACTTGCATTCATTTTACTAGAACTTTGCGATAACACTCGGGCTTCTCCCGTGGATTTGAGAGAACTTTGTTTTTTAAAAAATTAGCACTTCTCTATCAGCTAAAGCAGGTAGACTTATCTGGGCTAAAGTTGTATAACAACAGCACTAAAGGACAACATATCAAGACCTTACATGTTCCCTTCCAGTTTAAAGGAGGCGTTTTACAGCAATTTTTGAGCGTAGGGGAAATCGCAGTTTCAGTATTTTGTCGAATGGTCACATCAAAAATCCTAACTCCTAAAGCTCTGGTTTTTGCCCATTGTAGAGCTTCAGACTTGCCACAACTTGAGCTCAAAAAATGTTTCAAAAATTTTTGGGGCTTCAAAGTGCTCGAAGAAAGTGAAAATCTACCGAGAGTGTTTAAGCAGGCTCGGAACTTGATTTGTAAATAAACTTTTACACGAGAAGTGTGTATAGCCCTGTCAATAATATAAAGAGTTTTGTCTGTTTCTTTGAAATATGCTTTAATATCGGTATTAAAAGACTGTACATTCATGAAAACTTTTTCACATTTGAAATATTGTTTCCTACCATCGCTCAGAGTCAAGAAAATGGAGATACAAGTCATATAATCAGTAGTTACTACAAACTTTAATTCTGGCTTTAAATAAATGAAGAAACTGGCGCACGAGAATGCTTCAGCTCTCATAAATCAGAACCTTGAAAATTTTTTTTAATCAAACTGCTGAGTAGCTAAACGTTTATCAGCTTGAATTTATGTGGTTTTGGAATACCGCATTTTCCCCTGTAGTAAGAAATAGATGGATTATTGCCTTGAAGGAAAAATATCTTTTGGATATATTAATGATTAATGATATTAACACCTCTTGTTATGTGTTTGTAAGAAAAGAAATAATATGTTATAGTACGGTCGTTTTTTTCAAAAACCATGTTTGTAGTCTAAATGTGTTTAGCTTTCAAACACAAACTGAAAAACAAGAGGCGCTCTCAACAGAAACTAAGACTAAAAGGTTGTTCATTCAATATTACTGCAAGACAACACAGCTTTAATGAATATTAAATAATGTTAATATAATTACTAATTCCACATGGTCTTTAACAACATTTTTTCCTTTTTCCAGGAAAACATTTATTTTTAACACCAGCAAAGCGAAGCAAAGTGCAATGTCCACCTTTCTCAGAAAAATTGAAAGACACCTGCACAATGAAAAGCGTTTTCCCGGAAACGTCTGTTTTTAACTCAGATCGACGTGATTGATTGCCTGACGCTTTTAACATAAAATCTTCTGAAAACAAAACAAGTTGCTGTGATTTCATCTGTCATAAGAAGAACCTCAAGGTATTTCGTACGTAAGCCTGATTTAGGGTTCTTTCTAAACCTTTCTAAACTGATTTCAGATCTTCATTGTTGGTTTAGTAAGTATAGCTAGAAAAACAAATTCCTCAATTTATTGGCAACTGTAGTTCAGACTTTCTGTACTGTTTTCCAGTACACTTGACAAATTAGTTAGTGGCTAATATCTTTATTAATTTTAGCTTCTCGTGTTAAACATTTTGTTTTACTATTTGAAAAAAATATGTTTGGCTGAACTTTCCCAGATATTCTGTCGAGCTCAAGGGAAACCAATACCGTTGAAATGGACCCCAAGCAAGGAGGAAATAAAACTCCAATGACTCAGGAAGCTGCAAGCCGTATTCAGGTATTATGGTTTGCGAAATAAGATTTGGACAAAAACAGTAATCAACAGTGCAAAAACAAACAAAAAGGAATCATTAAACAAATTATAAAAGGGAAATGATAAATGTGGACATAAAAAGGCTAACAATTTCCAAAGCTAGTTTTGAAAAACCTTAAAGTCAACGAGGTTTAAAACTTATCTTTGAAATTTATAAAAAAAAAGAAATAGTCATTAATAAGGGTGTTTAAAATATATATTACACATTAAAAAAACAATTTTTAAGAAATACAAAGTAAAACCACTAGCTTAACTTTTTTCAGTAGTCACTAATCGGTCCGACAGGGTAAACTTGCTGTTTGCGGCTGAAATGTTTTGATTCTGGCCGAAAATGTTCAGTTTCGTACTTGTAGTTTTGAGTGAAAAATGGATAGGCCTCCAAAAAAAGCGACTAAAGTTCAACCAAGATAGAGTTTAGTTTTTATCCCAATACCCATATGTAAAATTGATTTAGGAAAAAATATCAGCTGTGATATTTTCTCTGCCAACCAGGGCTCAGTACATACTTACAAAAGCACGACCCGACTCATAAAAATACATGCTGCAGTGCAACATATTTTTCAAATTGAACCGATTTCAGCCACAAATTGTAGTGTGTAATTCTAAATCTTGATTAACGGAAGGCTCACTGATTTCTTACAAACTAGAACAGTTTTTTCCCGATACCCATGTGCAAGATTTTTACGCAGGTATTTGTGTTTTGCAGAGCTCTGCGGCCAAACAGAATGCAGGGAAAGTCGAGAGCCATTCACATGCATCTCGTTCCCAGGCTGCAGCTGCCAGAAATGAAAAGAAGTAGAAGAAGAAGTGAAAGTCCTCCGTTGAAGAATACATAACATTCTTTGACTTTAGTAACGCAAGTAGATTATTAGATAACAGAACAATGTGACTGAATTGAATGATGTAAAGGAAGTGCACGATGATATATATGCAGGACAACCAATAAACGGTTCAGTGAACTGAGTCAGAAAACAAGGAGTGATCTGTTTTAGATAATAATTTGTTTTTTTTATCTAACCTTTAAGTTAACCCCGTCGTGTTTTCTTTAGATTACTAATTCGAATAGTGATTTATGCGATCTATAATCACTGCAGATGTTCTGCATCAAGTGTTTGCTTTGTTTTACTGTTAAAAGGTACCAAGCTCCAAATCTTCGTTCGTCTGGAGCTTCGAAATTCAAGAAACGTATATCTAGCCACTGGTTTGCTTTGTAAGCAAACTCAAAACCAGCTGATGATGCAGAATCAGGTGTTTAAAAAAACACTGAAAAATACTCATAGTAGTTTTTATTCATCCCTAGGTTATTCTTAGTTTAGGAAACAACGGAAAACGAAACCATGTTTTTCATCATGATGAGCCATGGTGGTGCATACATACCCACTTTCCGTAGACTATTACCGAGCTAACTTAACTGTCATCTTACCCGGCTGTTTTCCCTACCGGTAACGGATTACTGGCAGTTAAACGTGTTAACAAATATTTTTGTATGAAACATCGCGGGATTTGACCTTGTTTTATTGATAGATATATATCGAAAGGACACCCCCCTCCTCATTTTCCATTGTCTTCCAATTTGAACGACTTTGGCTTTGTATTTATAGTTCAAGAGCCCTTATACTTTTCTGCCCTCCATCGGCTTTGGCTTGACAAAGATAGCATTTTGCAATTAAAACCTTACGCCAGTGATGGCTCTGCATTCAGATTTTGATTAGATAAAGTTGGTTGAAACAGAATGCAGATCCAACAGTTACGACAAACAACGCACAGTTTGAGACTAGAATATTGCCTTCGAAAAATGCTTCCACCGGCTAACTGCTTTTGCGTGTTTTGTCGAAAAATTATCACTTCTATAAATACATGTTTTTAACAAATTACTAATTAACATTGCCTGGTTAAAGAGCTGAAAACAAAACTATTTGCTACAGATAACATTTTTAAAGCAGACGTTTTGTTGCCACAAATGCAGAAAAGATGTTTGAGTCAGTTTCCAAGTACTTTCAGGCCCTGTCTTAAATTGATCAAAATAAGTCAAAAGACGAACTTTAGCATGTTTCAAAACTGATACAATAAATAAAAAAACAAATACTTTCAGATGCTAATGGTTACTGTTGAAAGTCGACCTAAGGAAGAGTTCTCAGAAATGACTTTTGCAATTGACATGAAATGATTGATGACATAGACGAAATGGCATTTTTCCGCTTTGTTTTGCTATTTTTTAACAAGTTTTCAAAATCTTTGGTCGGTTGTATGATTGTAAACAGAAAAAGTGGGAATGGCCAAAGCGTGGATTAGTTGTATGCTGTCACTATCAAATAATAATTTGTCATATTTTTTAAAAGAACCTACTCAGACCCACACAGAATCGTCTTGTTTCAAAATTATTTCTTCGACTCCAGCAGCTGAACAAGTTTTTCTAGTTGGTATTTCATTGTCGAAACTTCCTTCACCTGGTCTTTCAGCTCTTCGATCACTTTTCCTTGTTTCACTTTTTGTTCCTTTAGATCTCTCACTTCCTCCTTTACGTCTATCAGCTCTTGGATGATTTCTTGTCTTTGTCTGTTTTCAGCGGAACCAGTCTGTCAAAACAAAAATAATTTTATAAAAATAAAAAGGTACTACTGACTAGCTACTAATGAGCTTGAAAATGAACTCCTGACCACTAGGTTAACGTACATATCAGGGATGTTGCAACAAAGATCATTTTGGCACAATAACTAAATTTTATCAAAAGTTTTGTGAATTTTAGTTTATACATATTTGAGAAAGAGGTTTAATTTTTTTTTACTTTCGTACCAAAAGAGTCCCAATGCTTAAACTACTTTAATTATGTAAAAATATTCCAAAAACAGCGTTGAACAAAATTTTAATTAATAGTCATCACAAAATATACTATATATGCACACAGTTTCAAGTTAGTCAACTAGTTTGCTGAACTTTGGATAGGCTGAAAAACACCAATTGAGAATGGGTTAAAATTAACTTTCCGTACGTCCCGCCCAAGAAACCTTCAAGAAACCATCAATAACGTCGCTGGCGTATGAAGAATTGCTCTCTTTCTTACCACTTCATGTTTTTCGCCAACTATATATAAAGTTCGTTACTGCCCATTTTTGTAAGTGGATTTTTCATAGAAAGATTATCACAAGTCTCATACAAAGACAAACTAAATCGCTTTTTGCCGTTAGCTGCGCTTACAATTTTCATCACCTCGGACACTGTTCTAAGCGCAGCCAAGAAGCAAAACCCCAACCTGTTTTGCCCCATTAATATACCGACATGTCTCCTCATGAAATCGCCAAAGCCATAAATGACGCACTTTTGGGGCCGCTACAAACCTTCCAGACCCTCGATTGCAAGATGAGTGATATGTTCTAATTACCCCTAGAAGAAAACCCAGTGTTCCTTGAAGTGCCAAACCTACCGGGTTTATGATAACCTGACACATCTAAACAAGTACAAAGCCCCCAACCCGAACGGTCTGTCAAACTGAGTGCTAAAAAAGAACGCCGAACTCTTAGCAGAACAAGTCACTGACATCCAGAATTCTTAGTAAAAGGAACAGAAATTGTCTTCCATCAGGAAACATGCAGACCTAAGCTGTAGAAAGTCTAAGACCCCAAGAAAAAGCTCCGGGGTAGCAATAGACATGGAACAACCAAGTCAGTAGTATACATGTGCACCTGAACCACGGAAGCGGAATGTATGTGTGTTTTTTTTAATTCCTCAAAACATAAGTTCTGAGGAGACCACTGAGACAATACTACACCAAAATTAACAACAGGGAGGGTTTATGTTAAGATACCCATCCACTCTTCTCTTAGATTAGGATAAGATTTCCGTGTCTACGAATGAAAACCTACTCAGACGCAAATTTAATCGTCTTCTTTGTAAGTTACTTCTTCAATTCCAGCAACTGAATACGATTTTCTAGTCAGGATTCTATTGTTCAACATCCTTTACCTGGTTTTTGAGCTCTTCGATTACTTGTTGCTGTGTCACTTTTTGTTCCTTTAGATCTCTCAGTTCTTCCTTTACTTCTTTCAGCTCTTGAAAGATTTGTTCTTGTCTTGCTTTCTTATCCGCCTTTAGTTCTTTTGGCGTTTGCACAATTTCTTGCACTTGTTCATTCTCAGCGGGACACATCTGTCAAAACAAAAACAAGATTATGAAAATGGATAGGTACTCTCGATTACGCGTACCTAGCTACTGATGAGCTTGGAATAAATTGCTGACCACAAAATAAACACATCAATCATTTCATTTGCTTTTTAGAAAATATTGTCAATTGTTCAATTTAATTAGCCTTTGTCCATCTACACATACATTATTCAGTAAAGATAAGTTCAAAGTTTTTCTCCATGGAAAACTAGTGCTACAATAATAATAACTTTTAACATAATTACTCTTGATTGAGGTCAACAACATCGCAATACTTCTGCTTTTTCAGAAGGGACCTTTGAAATAAAATAAGACCTACTAATTCCAAAAAGGTGTAGGCCTATTAAAATTACAAGGAAAACAAAAACCAATAATTACACGAAACGCATTATATTGAAATTACAAGTAAATCTAAGAAAGCTACCAATTACAGACAATGTGTAAAATGGTAAATGGTTAGGATGGTAAAGCTACGCGATAGTCCAGTGGAGGGAACACTAGACACTGACCAGTCAACTCAGAAGTACACTTGTGCACTTGAACCACAACAACATAATTTATACCCTAAAATCCATTCGTTGAAAGCGTTTTTCTGTTTCCTTAAACTTTAGTATCTCATGACATTAGACCATTTACAACTTAGATCAATGGAGGTTTCCGTCTGAGAAACTCCGCACCCATCCCTTGCCTAGTTAAGGGCCAGAGTAAGGGTTGAACTTAGGGTTGAGTTTAGTGGAAAAGTAGTTTGTTCGTTGTCAAGAAACTCCGTTGAACAAATAATTTAACGTCCATACCTACGTATGACGCGAGCCGAGAATGATTTTCATGGACTGAATGTATTTAACCCATGGCACTGGTACAGAAGTGTATTGGTACTGGTAGTGATAAGCAACTAGAACATTGTCGTTTAAGGAATATCATGGTAACTCGCCTTCAACCTTAGCCTGCGAGCCGGCTCAATTTTGCTGGGGAAAGGGCGAAAGAGAAGAAAGGAGGAGGGAGGAGGAGGGGGGAAAAATGAGCCTGCCCGGAAAGCATTGTGTCGAGAAGGCTGCATCCCAAAATGGGACGCAGCATTCTGATT
>JAOBYE010722389.1:0-10453 GCA_025403585.1 Parazoanthus swiftii
TTGGGGGAGGTGTGGGATTTTCACTCCCTCTCCTCAAAAATACGCGTAATTTAAAACGTAAAAATTTGGGGGCTATTCTGAAATTTTTGCGGTGGATAAGAGGGCAAAATGAAAATCCCGGGTATTTTTTTTTTCTCCTAACTGGCTATTTTGAAATTTTTGCGCTGGATAAGAGGGCAAAATGAAAATCCCGGGTATTTTGCCTCCTATCTACTACTCGCGCCGAGATGTCATATAAACCTGCGGGCAGAGGCACGAACGCAGGGTAGAGACGTTATCTAGATCTCGGCTAAATATTTTATCTACCGCGCACATTTTGCCAATCTGCAAGCACATCGCTCGTTCACTTTGCTTCAGCCGACTGATATCGTTTCTAATCGCTACTGTTGTTTTAAAAAGCATTTTAGGATATACTAGTTTGTTAGTGTCAGAATAGTGCATGTACTAAGGAAGGTTGACCATGCAAGACCCAAAGATTTCAGTGCACAAGCGACTGTCGTTAATATTGCCGCCTATGGGAGAAAGAAAATCAACTTGCAAGAACAAGGTATACAGTCTAGTAAATTAAAGATTTATTTATACTGCAAATCAAACAAATCTCAATCGTATATTTAAACCACTTTAAAGCTTATAGTGTGACAACACTCACATTGTACCAGACTTGCTACAAGTCGACTCGCAGATAATTTTTTCGGAGGATTTTAAACCGAGCGCCGAAGGCGCGAGAGAGCTTGAAGAAAGCGAGTCGACTTGTCGCTTCTGCAGGAGTTCGCATCTAATTATAAATGCATTGGCGCGAAAATATTGACCCCAGTGCGGATCAAATGACAAGGGGGAGGAGCAAAGTCGATTTTTCCGCTGCACGCGTTGTTTTGTTGTTGTGGCAAATCTGACAGTTCGAGCTAGGCCAACGAAAGTTATCACCAGAGCGAATATTTCACCTAAAACGAAAGAATTTATTTGTATTAATTGCAGTCAAGAAATCGAAAAAGCCGGCTAAATTCGTGCAAAGAGAAAACCAAAGTTTGTCAAGACCTTTAGCTTTTGCTGGGGAAATAATTGACGGTCAGTCGGTGACCAACACGCAGAAACTGTGCGATTAAAAATAACAATTATGTGAAGCAAATTACTGATGTGTGGCAGAAATACAAGAAGACCCGGGAGATTCTGCAATAAAAAGTCAAGTTTCGTTCGTGAAACGAATGTGCCGGCCGGAGATCGCGGACGGTGCTTCTACGAAGCGGAGATCAAGGGAATTATTTCCGAAACCACAAACACCGAATGGGGGTCGCAGGCTGGTCAAAATATTTTTACGCTTCATCAAATAGATTTCTAGGTGCACAGAATCGAAACACATTCCAAAATTATTTACCTCAAAGTTGAAGAGTGTTGAACAATTTTGCTCAAGGGTAAGTCGCAGCTAAAATTTTGAACACCAAACATTGATGAATGGGGCCAGTCGGCTTTGGTTTCTTCAAATAGATTTTGTGCACAGAATCGAGCCTTTTTTTAAGTTGAAGATTGTCAAAAACTCAGAAAGTATAAAAAAATAAAAAGTTGAGTAAAAGATCGGCTAAACTCACGATCAAATTATTGGTCAAAGACGGCTTTTGTTTCATTACTTCATCGAGTTGTTCTAATGCAGCCAGAATCAATTAAGCAAATTCTAAAAGACATTTATTTTCAAGTTGAAGTCTGTTTCCGCTCGAGAATTTAGCAAACTAATTTCGGACAAAAAACTTTAAACTTTTTTCATCGATAAACACAATATCAATTTCCTTCAGACTTCTTTGAAAAATACCTCGGTGGCTTTTCAAGACGGACTCGGGAGTCTCAAACAGTAGATTATAATTGCCTTTGCGAATGTCCTCCATTTTTGTATCGGCTCCCAAGCAAACGGCGGCGCCGTGATTCCTTTCCGTTGAAGTGCTGCGACTTGGTCTCTCATCGGGAGAGGGTCACGACAATAAGTCACATCGATTCGATGTCTTCTTGTTCAACATGCCGGTTTAAAAAGCTAAACACGAACGGTGCAATGCGAAAGGTCAGACTTTTCCCTGAACCTGTTGGCGAGACCATCACGACATCACGGCCAGCGAGGTACGCTTACACAAATTGGCGTTGGTTTTCCTAATATCTTTGAAGCCAAGCTTTCGCAATCCAAAATTGATAGCAGTATGGGTTGTATTCACAATTTCACGTACTGAAACAGGAACTAAAACACTTATAAAATGGACAACAACACTTCTTTTAAAATAGCCTTCTTCGCTCTTCGAGATCCAAAGAGCAATGAAGCTGCCCCCAAACATTTTGATTGACAGGTATTGTAACGCTCGATTCTAATTGGCTCCTCCGCAACGACTAGGAACTTTGCGCGCTGCAGAAGCGACAAGTCGACTCGCTTTCGATACCGGACCCGCGGTCCGGTCTCTTCAAGCTCTCTCGCGCCATCGGCGCTCGCCCAAGCGCTTTGCTTTTTTTCCTCCGAAAAAATTTTCTGCGAGTCGACTTGTACCAAGTCTAGAGCTTTCCCTGCACATGACTTTTGCTGGTTAATATAATGTCTTCGATCTCTTAATTTTCATAAACATTAGCAACAACTGATTTTGTACCGCGACTTAAAAAAAACTCAATCCCTTGTTTTGAGGCGAGACTTATCTAAATCTAATCAGGGCTCCCATTGATAACAGTTTCAATATTTGAATATGAAAGGACTACCATGACGAAAATATATGATATATCTATCTTATATCTGTCTTTATTGAAAATTCCACGATAACGTCACTTTATCTTCCGGTTTGTCAACAAATTGCAATCAAAAGAGTAAGCTAACAGTTAGCCCTATTTTTAGCTGAGGTGTATTATTATTTTTAGGTTGACCATTTTCACTTTTAGCAGTGTTTCCTAAACGCAACGTGGATTGCTAGTTTTTGTTCTTTTCATAAAAGGAAATAGTTTATCGAGTTCCTGTCTATGACTATTTTTTTTTCTCCTCAGGACAGCAAAACCACCGCTGGAGCTCCCTGATGCTACAAGAAGTGAACGTTATTAGCTACTAATTTAATGTACCGCATAAAGATAACAATTGACTAGAGTGGCACTGGTAAACAATTTAAGGTATGGCAGAAACTTCTATAGCCCCGGATGTGATAAGTACACATGAACCTGGTGATCAGTCCGGTACAATTCAAATGACAAGAGTTGGAGAGGTTTCACCTGATGAAGTGACGGAAACGTTTGAAATGAGTGTAGTTGGGGAGATTTCGGACAGAGGATATGAAGTGAAGCATATGGATGTTTCCGCGAGAACAGAAAAGATAGACGCCGAGGTCCAATGTGAAATACCTGACGAGGTACTTAATGAAGAAGGCAAGGAAAATTCCTCGGAGATGATAAGTGAGTTGAAACTGAAAATTCAGTCTCTTGAGGAATCATTGAAAGACCAACAAAACGAAAAATCACTAATAATGGAAAGCCACCAAAAAACAGTGATGGAATACGAGAGTTCAGCAACAAAGACTGTGCAAGAGTATGAAGAAAAATTGGGAAAATTAGGAGTTGAAAACAGCAAACTAGAAGAAAAAGTGCAAGTACTCGAAGAACAATACAACAGTGTCATGGAAACGTACAAGACCTCAGTAACAGAATATGAGGTTCAAAAAACAACAGTTGCTCAAGATTATGAAACAAAGCTTGGAGAACTAAGAATTCACCAAACGAAATTAGAAGAAAGGATAAAAACTTTAGAGAAAGAAAAAGACGACGCCATAACCAAAAGTATGCTAGCCTCAAAAGAATCTAAGGAACAGCTAGAAACTCAGAAAACAGAATTTGAAGAGAAACTAGAAATACTAAAAAATGAAAAGAAAGAATCCGTCGAGAAAGATCGAGAACAGTCGAAGGAGTTTCAAGAGTATGAATCTGAGATTTCAGATTTAAAAAATGCAAACACGAAGCTTCAAAAAACTGTGCAAGAATTAAAGGATGAGAATCAGCAAATTTCAGAAAAATTGAAAAATAATTCAGCTGATATTGAGACAAAAAAGTCATTGCAACTGCAGAATACAGTTGATGAGCTAAAACAAACGGTAAGATCTTTGGAGCAAGAAAATCAAACCACGCTAAACAAATACGAGAAAAAACTTGCAGATATGGAAGCTGCAAAAAAAATCATGATTATGAACCATGAAAAGCAGATTCGAGAATTAAAGCTGGAAGAAGGTGAAATTCGAAATAACAACAAGGAGGCAAAACCAGACGGTGCGTGTTTGAAAGTTAAAATAACGTCTACAGAGTCAAGCTATGAAAAACGAATTGAAGAGGTTCGGACAGAAATGAGAGAAAAATGTGAATTAGAAATAAAAGGCGCCGAAGAGGCAGCAAGGGCGGCACTCATTAGAAAGTATGAAGATATGCTGACTCAAGTCAGTGATATAAAGCAAGAAATTTTGATCACTTTCACCGAAAGTGTTAAAAACTATGAACTAAAGATAAGTGACATTCACAAATTCTACGAACAAAAGTTGGAGGCTCTGCGGCAACAGCAGGAAGATGAGCAAAACGCGGCTGCTGCCAAGGAAATTGAAGCATTACAGAAAAGGTGTGACGATCTGGAAGTACACTACAAAGACATAATGGATGAGATGAAAAACGAAATGAAAGAAAACTGGGAAAATGAAAGGAAGGAAATGGAAGAAAAATTTGAAAAAGAAAAAGAAGTCCTAATAGAAGAGAATGAGAAAGGTGGAGACGAGTATGAAACCAAAATAAAAGAGTTATCTGAATCGTATGAACACAAAATCTCCCAAATGGTGTTGGAATATTCTGCGTTGGAGAAACGATACTACTCTTCGATAAGAGATTTGGAGGTAGTACTGGAAAAAATGAAAATGCCAATAGAAAGGTCAACCATAACCTGTGTTATCGAAGCAACAGCACTTCATAAAGAAACCAGAGAAACTACAACAAATAATTCTACTGACACAAATCATTTGCATAAAGGAGAAAATGAGATTATTCCAGAAAAAGAACACCAACAAAGTCACCCAACAGGCGACATCAAACAGAATGGAGAGTTACCAGATACTGTTAAAGAGGTAAAAAGAAAAACGGACAAAGACGCAGAAAACTTTGTTAGAAACGGAGAAAGGAGTACAGAGAACACAAAACAGAATGTTGACGAAGTAAATGAACATACTCATGTTCAGGGAGAAAACAGTTGCCAGAAAGAAAAATTGGCAGATGCTGTTGGAGATATAAAACATAAAACAGCCAGCGGTGTAGAAACTGAAGCCAATAGCAGAAGAATAATCGCCGAGGAGAAACAGAATATTACTGAAGTACACGAACAGACTCCTGATCTGAGCAGAGAGCCAACACCACTCTGTCCTATTGTCGATAGTTTAGACTTTAACAGAGAAGAGTTCAATATCTCTCCAGAACAAACGAAATCGTTAATAAGCATTAAATACAGCCGCAAGTGTTTTCATGAAATAAAGGAAAAGACAATTACGATAGAAAAAGATCAAGACAACAAGACTTCGATAGAGAAAAAGAAAGCAATACCCGATTTTCAAAAGGTACTTAACTTGCTTAAAGAAAAACAAGAAATTGAGGAAATCCTTACCTCTCTTCAAAATGAAATAGCAGATGAACAGCTAAACTTTTTGCATGCGATGCAGTTCAAAAAAGACGGGGAGTTCAACGATTATTTGCAATCATCTACAAAACAAATGATTGAAGAAAAGTTGCCCCTGGAAGCTGAGCTTAGAGTTACAATTCAAGAAATCCTTGAACTCCTAGAGGATGATGGTCTACGGCAGAACAGCAAACTAATACAAAAGAAGGCTGAGCGGAAAGATGAGATCGAGTCACGCTTGGAAACAATCTACGAAAGTATTCATTCCGAACCAATGCGTGCGGCTGAAGCGCTGACTTGTCTTCTAAAAGCCAAAACCAGATACCAAGACAAACTGCAGAATTTGGAGATAGACCTAAAAGAAATGAAAGAAGAAATCGAATCCCAAATGAAGCTAGATGCTAGTTTTGTGGATATTTTACCAGAGAAGCTAATTATTGACCTTTGTTTGTCTACTTACCAATAAATATAAGATTGCAGCCTCAGTGCATTATCATGAATGTTGATAATATATTTTCACACCAAATTATGGAGAGCTTGATTGGCTCATTAAGAAACTGAGTATAGTCAAAAATCTTAAATGTTTGGTCAAGGCATTTTTATTACGAAAGGCGTTTATAGGAAACCTGTTTTTATTACAAAAACTTATTACAAGTTTGTAAGATACAATCAAAATTTTTACTGACGTTTTTAGTGCACAAAACTTATATATTAATTGTTTGCGCAAGATATTAAATGTATAATTTACATATTATATTAATACTATTGTACATTTGCTATTGCATATTAGCTCAAATAGACTCCGATATATCTTTAAACTCATTGAGGTGATTTTCCAAATAGTTAAAGGGTTACTTTATAAAACCAGGGTTTATTTTATTGTTTTCCGATATTGTTCCTGTATATTTAGAATTTTTCTACAATGGAAATATAGTTTCATTTCCACTGTGCAACCGCGTGTTTTGTGCATTTTGCTAATTAAAAGTAAGAAACTCATGTTTAAATGGTCTATATCAGTCTCCTCCCTCGCATCGAGCGTGACGTCCAATCTTCCGCATACTTTCAACATCTGTTTGTCGAGCTATTTCTGACTGATGGACAGGTATGTCTTTCTAAGGTTTGGTGTAAACTTCAGAAAACATACCAACCCTTGTTTACCAAAACTTATATTCAGCTTACTCGCAAAGGCAGATAATACAGGGATTTTTAACACTATTCTTCGACTATTTCTAATTGGGTCTCATCGGCTCGTTCATGTAAGTTGTTAAAACCATCAAAGCCGGAACTGCGTTCTAAGCTAAAAAAACTCACGGAAAAAAAATAACAAAAAATTACCGTGTCTTCAATCTAAGAAGGTTCGGTATGTAGCTAACAAAACTGTTGGTGTGTTCTGTAAAATCTACGTTATCTCTCTTTAATTATTTTATCGTATTCAGTGTCATTGTAAATGTAACGCTCCCATGCTTTTTCTGATTAATCCCTACGAAAACATGCATGGTAGTTCGCATATCATCAGAGAAAGTTTTAGCTTCTGGTTTATTAGTATTTCAAACTCTTCTAACTGAAGTAATTGTCTAATTTCTAAACTCTATCGTCTTTTTTTTCTCGTCGATATTGTTTCCACAAAGCATCATCTCTAACAAAAACAACCATGAAATCATTTTTAGGTTGCGCTTTTGTGCTCTTGACAAACCCAAACCACTCTTCCTCCATCGCGCATTTCCTTGGTCAGCCCTCCAAAATTATCTTCATGCCCCTTTTTCTTGAGAAATTCCTTTAAATGGCGATAGTCTGCGCCAGCGATCTGCAGGGGTGTCTTCTCTGTAAGCGACAGGTCTAATCGGTCCGTTTGCTCTATTGCTGCTAAATGATCGTCAGCCTGTTAAAAATATGAAGCCGAGTATAATAAGTTCAACCTTCCACCTATTTAGTAAATACAATTTGAAGTAAAAATGCTACGTAATATGATCAAATGATACATCCTTGCAAATTGATGAACAAGGGATATGATCGTCAACTCTTCAATTAACTTTTTATCAAACTAAAATGTTGCAAAAGCAAAAAAGCAGAGCCGAATTGGGAAAGAAAGGAGAAAATCGTTTTTTTCATGTAACACAACAACAAACTGATAAAAAAGAACACGCCTTTTAAACTATTTGTGACGATCTTAAACCTGCATCCTTATACGAATTGCCCCGAAGATATCATTAAAAGTCCAGCATGCGTCACAAGCCAAAAAATAAAAATATATATTCCTGTAACATGTTACAAAAAGAAAAAGCCAAGAAAAAAACAAGCGCCTTTCCCGCCGAAAAATCGCACGAGCTGATTATTAAGATGCTAAAAACAGTATCATCTTAAAGCATAATATGTCACAGTAAATCTGCTGCAACAAAAAGCGAATATATATAACACAATGGTACCTTCTGCAGAAATTCTTGCCATTTTTCCGGGTCGTCAGGTAAGGACGACGTCAAAGAGATTCCAACCATCGCCAAAACTCCACCAAGAAACTCACCGACAAACGGAATTGCGCGTGTTATCACAGGAGTTGCTGTTATGAACACCTTGAAAAAGAAAGACATCAATAAGGAGCTAAATCAATTGAGCGTTCAGTTCACATGCAACAATCACATTATACTCATTTTTGTACTTCACAAAACAATAGTAAGTAAAAACTAGTGTAAAGCATGATTTACCCGACAAATAAAAACATAAGAAGCACAACCAGGATAAGTTAGTTAGAAAACTATTGCATCGAAAACCAGCAAATGGAAAGAACCATAAAGCCCGCCAAACATGCACTAGCCGATGTTTTGTCGGAAGAGTGCCGACTCTTTGCTGCAACTAAATATGTCTTGCTTCACAGGTATAGAAATGCAGCACTTTCATGGGTTTCCTTCAAACAAATCCGTTTGGAAGTCTGAAAATCACAGTGAAATATGTTTAAATTTTCCCTGACCAACTCCGATTTTGCTGTGGCTTGTCGGAAATGTCGTCACGCTAGCCTATCTTTTGTCGGCAACAAAATATCAGCAGTCTCCGGACGAACAATCGGCTAGTGTACGATGGGCTTTATTTTTACTGAATAATCTGCGTACCTTCATCATAACTCTAAGATAACTTGCACACTTCAAAAGAGTCTCGCTGGGCAGGTCGTATCCTTTGTGAAATTCTGTCTTAAGCAAGTGCATGTTCGTTTGATCGCCATTTCCTTCGCACATAAGAAACAGCTTCAGTGGTGGTTTTAACCAATTCACCGGTGTATTGCATTTCGGGATAACTTGAACAACCGTTGGGGTCTCAGTCTGTTATCAAGAATTCACACGTGTCAAACATGGCACCACTATGCAACATTTACACAAACAAAACATCTTAACCTTATCCGGCCTGGGCTTTTCTTGGGTTCTAACTAATCAACGTACTGGTACAAAATTTAGAGATATTATCAGGTAATCACAAGCCAATTAAGTTAAGATGTTGTTATTAAGTAATGTCATAATTACGTCATAATTGTCAAAATTTTGGATGTTTATAAAATCCTGCTGACCGGAAACAGAAAAATTTAAGAAAGTTACTGACTTCGGAAGACAACAAATTCATGTCACTCATTTTATGCTTTATTTGTAATAATTTTAAAATACAAACTTGCCTGGAAATGTCTCTTGGTGGCCATCTAATGTGTCGCGCAATACCTTTGACGTCACACACCACGTGCAAAGCTACTTATATTCCAAAACTAACCTTAAGACTAATAATTACTAGTTGCTTGAGGTTTTCGTTTATGTTACGAAAAAATGTTAAGAAAATTAAAAAAATGGTCATTAGTGGCGTCGAAAATGGCGTTCCATGGTGACGATTTATACAATTGACGTTATTTTTTCCTAAAAGTTTGTTCTCCAAAAAATATTTAAGTAAAGTTAACAAGTTTAATACCAAGAACGTTTTCGTCGATTTAAATCAGTGCGGGCACACCCAACCCTCTCCCCTCCCCCATCCCTCCGGAACTGCCCACTTGAATTTCAAACAAAGTCATTATAGTGTCTAATCGACCTCCTCGATTACATGTATGCAATCCGCAACGCATATTTTTTCAGTCGTCTTTATAGGTTAATTTATAGGTCATTAACCATGTCTTTTAACTGGAGTAACTTTAGCTATTTTGAAAATATTATATACGATCTTTAAAGTTTTCTTTGCAAATGTGACAGTAAAATGGTCGCGCTCTTTTATGAAAATTTAGACGAGTCAATAATGCTATTTTAAATAATAATAGAAAAAACAACAAAAACAACAACAACAATATTAATAATAATAATAATAATAATGATAATAGAAATAATAATAATAATAACAATAATAATAATAATAATAATAATGATAAAAATAATAACAATAATAATAAAATAACAGTAATAAGAGTAGCGTATTGATTTAATTGAAGAAGCGTCCCCCCGGGCTTTTTGGGGGTTCCTGGGCCGGGGGGAGGGCAGAAAGTGCCCGCGGCCCATAACTCTAAAACTATTCAACAATTTAGAAAAAAATTTAGCGGACTAACAGATAATCGCAAGCTAGTTAATTCGATGTAAGCTAATTGACACGTGACGTCAAAATTACGTCATGATGACGTCATAAATTTAAAAATTTTGGTTTTTTTTATCAAATTGTGCTGAAACGGAAACACTTAAAACCGTAAGGACTTCGAAATATGACAAATGAGTGTTATCAAACTCTAATGATACTGAACTTTTGGTATAAATTACATTATTTAACCCGATTGTACCTGGGCTTTTTGGGGGTTCCTGGGAGTGGGGG
>JAOBYE010722411.1:0-10452 GCA_025403585.1 Parazoanthus swiftii
ATGTAGCAGAGTTTGCACTGTAATTAAAGGCACGACCGTTCTATTTAAGATTGATCGGTTAAATCAGTTCGTAACATCCGAAAGATAACCATATCCGGCCCGAGATGGGTGGGCTGATGGGGTAGAAAGTGCCCGCACTGAATCCAACCTTCGATAACATTTGTAAGATTTATAGTAAAACCACCAAATCTATTTACGTTTACCAAAATTTATTCCAAAACAAGAATCTGGAAACAATTTGAGTCAAGTTTTGATATGGCAACACAGCTGATATCCCTCTGGCAATACGAAACAGTTCATCGCTCTCACCTTACCTTATTGTTAAGTCAAAATTTAACTTTTTATTTTATTCTCCAAAGATTGACAAAAAATTTCAAAGAAGTTGTACCAATAACTTTTAACTTGATTTATGGGTCATTTTTCAGAACAAAAGCAATTTCGCATCAGATTTGTCGCATCATTGTTATTGTGCAAAACTTTTTTGCGAAATCTAAGATGGAGGAAAATAAGCACTACTTTTGCAATGCTTTTGAGTGGGATACCAAAGAATATGCCACCCATCATTTTTGTTTTCCGTATACGAAGAAAATGCAAGTAATAAGTGGAATTTTCCACGAAACTCCACGAGAAAACACTGAATAACCAATCTATGTCATGCCTGGTGGCTCCCTTCGTACGTTGTTGCGTTGATAGAACAACTTTAACAGCAAATACATAAAAAACATTTAATGAACATGTTAATGTTATCCTCTGCAAATATCATTTATTGTTACTTGGTTATGTGTTTGTGAGTTACTAATAAACGATATTTGTTTTTTTGTTAGGCTTTTGACTCGCAACCAAATAACAACCGTCACTAACGGCTCATTAACAGGATTAACGTTGTTAACGGACCTGTGAGTAACACCTTTACGAATTTTTCAGAATAGCAACTCGTTAGTTAAACTATTTTCGTTTGTCAATGGTTACAGAGAGCCTATAAACGAGAGAGATTATATCCGAAGGGAATTTATCCGACGGCAGTTACAATTGAAAGGGCATAAATTTTGAGACGTTTTCACTCCCACGGGAAATGTAACCGATCGGTTTCATAAGCGAAAAGGGTTACAACCAAAGTATTTATAACAGAGGGAGCTTAAAACCGAAAGAGTTTGTTGGGTTAACTTAAAGGTGCTTAAAACCGAAAGCGATTACAACTGAGAATATTTACGAGGGGACTTATAACCCAACTTATGTGATTTCCTCCTTTTGTTTTCGTCTATACTCTTATTCAAGGTGATTTAGTTGGTGGTCCACATACCCAAAGCCGTTTATATTTGACCAAAGAGTTGAAAGTTGTTTTATTCGAACCGTACGTAGTCATTCGTAGTTACATTTTATAAACGTTCTTTCTCTGTCCAAGTCTTTCATTTGCGCTTGAAACTCTTTTCTTTCTCATTTTTGTGCTGATAGATCTAGATATCGCGAAATTCACTTTAAAGCACAGCAAACACAACATGACTAGTAACCGCGCTAAATTGAAATCTCTCTTAAAACGAACCGTTGTGGGGACCAGTTTATGAGTGACATGTCAGTGTTTTTTCAATTTTTGTTCTTTTAGTTTAGTTTTACAACTTTTTCCTTGCGAAACTGTACTTTTTACTAATCAACGTTCATTCCAACAGTTTTCACTAATTTTGAGTCAATTTTAAAGACCATGAAAAAAACCAAAATGGCTGCCAAGATGGCCGTCACAGAATCCAAAATGACGGCATTATGTCATACGTCCACCAAAGATAACTTAAATTGTTTAGATTGAAAAGTTATAGATATCAGTTTCTTTGGGTTCTCTTTCATAGTTAACGAGCTAAGTGTTGCAGGCACTTTCCGTCTACTCCCCCCTGCGATTGGGAAGCGCCAAAAAGCCCGTGTGCAGTAGAGTTGACAAACAAAATTTTCTGAGTGATTACCCTCGTGTGTTTATGATGCTTATGAATTACGTGTAAAGTCACAAGTATTTCCTTGTTAGGTGGTTGAGTGAAAACAAGATTACAATCATTGAAAAGGGCGCGTTTAGAGGACTAACGTCGTTGGTGAATCTGTAAGTAACATGTCTATAATTGCCAGAACTATATAAGGTTAAATCTCAACAAGACTGTATCAGTCAACCCTTGCAGCCTGAGTGATTCCACGTTTATGTTTATAAGTTGCCTGAAAACAAGATAACAACTACTGTCAAGGATGTGTTTATTGATTCAGCGCCGCTACTGAGACGGTAATCAATACGTCTATGATTGTTAGCCTGATAACTTGTCCAAACGAATTGTTAATTTCCCTTTGCTGTGGCTTATGTAATTTCGTAATCATGATCTTTACGTCGTTTTCGCTTCTAATCTTCGTTTAGAAAGGAATGGTTTTGGTCCTAAGATCAGTTTTGGACTTCCATTAGACAACAACAACACTAATACTTTAAAACGGAGAAATTAGCTGGGATTTGTTTGTTTGGGACAAAAAGTAATCAGTTGCATGTTCCAAGGCCAGTTGATACATTCGCGACTCAAAAATTTGGTGACATGTACACTTTTAGGTCGAAACAACATTAGATTAAGGATGCTAAATGCACTTCAACCTCATCAGTAATTCAGATTGGTCTTGGCATCTCTCTCCTCCAAACAATGATGTTAATGGACACCATATTAGTGTTTTGCCTATTTATTTTTTGACATGTATCAGCGAAACTTTTAAAAGAGTGTCCATTTGTAGGCAATTAATTCAAAAACATTATGACTTTTCCTTCAGTACCATATTTCTATAAAATTTTCGTACATGCTGACGTCAACTTATAAGCGCAAAAATTAGTCGGTGAACTTCCTTTTATATTTCACCAAAACTGTTTGCACATCAAAGCGCACATTTAAGGAAATTTTAAAAAAATTTTGGCAAGAAGGTTTGGCTGACCACATAACCAGGGGGTTTAAAGCAAAGACAGCCTACTAAAGGGGGAACTATAAACTGAGGGAGTTTATATTTTAGAAGGGCTTACATGCGAACGGGTTAAATTAAAAGGATTTAACCGAGGGGGAAATGTTTTTGACTGGTAAGTTCATCAACAGGGGTGCTTATAAGCGAAGGAGGTTTGGAATCATGTAGGATAATACTACTAAGGGGAGTTTTAAACGAGGATGTTTTGTTGTTTTCCTTATGAGCTAGTTCTAAAATACTCATTTTTACGCGTTTTGTGCTGATTGACATTTCTACAACAACTAAAATAGCAATCTGATCATCAAAATTTAACGTACTAGAAGTTTGTGAATTGCTTGTAATACAAAACTTGTTTCTTTGATAGGTATCTTGATATAAACAACATATCAGCCATCCCTAAGGGAGCATTTACAGGATTAAAATCGTTACGCATACTGTGAGTAACACGTCACTCGAAATGTTTTCCTTTGTCTAGGGTTTGTAACACAAAATGTAACTTGTCTACCATTGCTATCGTTTTCACTGTTACAAGTTCTAGCATTTCGTTATTTCTTTTACTTTCTTTTATTTATTTTCGGTAGGTTGCAATGATAACTCTGATATTGGGAGTTATATTACGTTATATTAAATATCTTTTCTAGTGAAACGTTTTGAAAATACATTCATTTTAGGGAAAATAATTAAAAAGAAGGTTGATAAATGAGGGGGTATATAATTGATACAGAGTTAATAACTGAAGTGCTTTTAACCGATGTTTTTTATAACCAAGAGTGTTTATAACCGAGGGAGTTTGAGTAAAAGAATACTTAAAGCCGGGGAAGATTAATACCCAAGTAGGCTTATACCCGAGGAATTTTATAGCCGAAGGGCCTGATGATTGACTGACCCAATAGCCAAGAATCATTAAAGCAGGCAATTTATCGAAAGTTTTTCCTTTATTTATTGCTAGATAGAAAAATGGATAAAAAGATAAATTACAGCAGATGTTGAATGTTAATTTTACATCTGTGTTCTTGCTTTTATTGTAAAACCGCATCTGTTTTTTTGGTTAGGTTCTTGGCTCGAAACATCATAAAAGCCATCCCTGAGGGCGCATTTAGGGGATTGTCTTCGTTGTGGATACTGTAAGTAACGCGTTAACGAGTATTTTTCCAAAAATGTGTAGTTTTTGTTTTTTATATTTTCTTTCGCCTATAGTTTTTAACGCAAGTTCATAGTTCCTATCCTTTATACCATGGTTTCACTGATTTAAAAGATAATTAACCTTCTGTGTCATGAGAAGGGGGAGGTTTGGGAGTTGTTCCAAATCAACTTTCGGTTTTTCTTTGTGCTTTTTTTTGCGTTTCGGTCAACTTACTTATTAACCCTTGTCCAAATGCCCATGTATCCATTGAAAAGTTTCAAAACATTTCCCGTGGGAAAAGTTTGGGGACGGGGGGGAAATAGTAAGAGCAAAAAATAGATATTTAATCTCATTTTAACCTTCGTTTTTTAAGCTTATGTCACAATTTTGCGTATGATCCAAAAAACCTTAGGCATAAAAAATATTTCTTCAAATGAAGGATTTCCATACAAAACCTATATAAACTGGCGGTAGCATTTGAAAAACCAGTACATCCTCAAGTTAAGCATGACACAAGCACTTTAGTATAATACACGTCAGAATACTATTTCTTGGATTAATGTTCTGATTTCCTGCTGTGAACTTATACGTTTTACTAATAAACGTTCAATTTTCCACTAAGTTTGAATCAAATAAAACTTTTTCTTATATTATAAAAATATCAAACTGTTGACACCATAAATGACTTAACTAATAACTTTTGCATGATTTGTCAGCGTAGTATTTTTTGGAGTGGATAACGCCAGCAATGCTTCTGAAGGAAAATCTGCATACAGCTTGGTTTTGTTCGATTTAAGGTTATTCCCGAGGTAAAGAGTTTTGCGATAAAACAATGTATTTGTTTGTTGAGGCTAGCCTTCTCGCTTGAAATAGTCATGACCTCTATTATTTTCCATCTAAAAGTCGCTTTCTCTGTGCACGCGATGTTCCGTGTATGTGCATGGATACTTAGCAAGGTGGCGGACCGGTTCAGACTTGTTTTTCGCACTGCAAAGTTACTTTTGGTTCCGTAATGTAGGTTTCGCCGCATGTGCACTTGGCGCGATAAATGACATTGGATTTGTGTTGATTTTTTCCTTCAGGTTGAACAAACTCTTGATTTTTCTTGTTTGCCATGATATAATATTAAACATAAACCGGCCATTCGTAAAATTGTTCAGTTTGTTGATAAAACGCTTGCTCAGTTTGTCGTTGTCTTGGCAGTAGGGTAACTTAATAAATACTTTTTTTCTCTTTTCGAGCATAAACACTGGAATTAACTTCTCATCGTCGTCTTTTCGAATACGGAAATTGTTGATCGTGGCTTGAATGAAACGCTTGGGATAACCGGCTTTGAGATAGATATTTCGGATAACCGGCTTTGAGACAGATATTTCTTTGATGTCGGACTCAATTTTGGTTGGTTTCCGCTTCGCTTTGTGTAGGGCGCCCGTGATGCTGTTTCTTTTCCAATTAGTTGGCACTTATGATGACCAGTGGATTGGGACCTTGCATGGTTTGCGATATACACGACAGGGGAAATTTTTTTTTTAAAAAAAAACATACTTTGCCAAACTGAAATTTATTTGAATACTGTTATTTTTACTAAAAGCGTAGTTTTCTTAGCTTTTGATAACACTTATTTGTCATTTTTTGAAGTCTGGAATAATTTGATAGAAATGCAAATTATTAACATTTGTGACGTCATTATGACGTCACGTGTCAATTGTCGACTTAATTGAATTGCGATTGTCGATAAGTCCACCAAACTGTATTGCAATATGTTAAATAGTTTCAGAGTAATGGGCCGCGGGCACTTTCTGGCTCCCTCCCCCAGGCCCAGGTATGCCAAAAAAGCCCGAGAGCGGACATCATTTGTTCACTAAATTTCAAACCTAGATGTTCTTTAACTGATTTTTAAAGCACGTTTGTTTCCTTGTTAGGATTCTGCAAGAGAACAATATAACAGAAATCCCATACGGCGTTTTTACTGGATTGCCATCGTTAGGGCACCTGTAAGTAACGGGGCTTTTAGTTGTTGGCTGAAAAATATCTTTCAAGTTATTTTGCTATCGTTTCCACTGCTACACCACATGCTACATATTTTGTCGTTAATTGTCGACTACTCTAATGTATGTAAAAATTAATTCTTCAAATTAAAGTTTGAAACAGAAAGTGGTTGTTTTTTTGCAAAATGTGTTCTATTTCTTCTTCTTTTTTCCATTTTTCATGAACGCCGTCGAACACAACAAAAACCTATTTTCTTTACTGCTGGTACAGGGACGGTGTAAACCAGGTATTGTAGATTGAAAGAAATCATAAAGTAGCTCCAGCATTCAAGATAATTTAATTACATCTCAACTTTCCTCTCTGACAGAGGACTGGCTCATACGGTTAGGTCGAACCCCTTACAACAAGGAAAAATGCATTAAGCATATAGACGTAGGCCAAAGCGCTAGCATATAAAAGAAATACCCGAACCAATACCATACCCAGATCGATATGTTTATCGGAAAACCTTCGCTAAAACCTTGGCTACGCCCCAACCTCACGTTTCTTTTTAATCTCGGCTGGTTTTTGAAAACTTTTTTTTGGCCGGTTTTTTTTTTCGTTTTTTAAGGTATTTTGAAAACAGCCAAACATGTAAGAAAACTTAACCGCTGTCAAATAGTTGCAAACATATGTTTATAAGTTGCTTGTAAAATCAAAACCTTTTGTTTGTTAGGTCGTTGTATGGAAACAAGATTACAGCAATCCCCAACGAGTCATTTGCAAGGTTACCGTCGTTAGAATTTTTGTAAGTAACACGTTTACAGATACTTCAGATTGGTTTTAATTTCCTTTTTTTCATTATTTATGAAACTCATAATCAATAGCCATTGTACTATCGTTTTCAACGCTACGTTAACTCTATCCACCGTGGTGTCTTCTCGGGTGCCTTGACTCGGAAAAGGGGGGAGGTTCTGCTTCTTGTAAGGCGATGCAATCATTATAATTAAACGAGCCTTTCGCTTTCTCCAGTCTTACTTTGGACAAGTGCAAGAAAATCACATTGCCATGACTGGACAAGTTCTTGGTTAAAAGTATAGTACTTGCTTCCTTTTATAAAACCAGTAGATTTTGGCGGAGACAGAGTCGTTCTTAATTTTTGGCGGCTTCGGCCTCAAAGTGTTTTTAAACTGTTCTTATTTCCTTCCTGATTTTTCCGCACCCCGGATTAGATGTAGAGCTCAATACAGGAATGTTTGGAGCACATGACTGTCTCTTATTGTTTTGGGAGTACTGTGTATTCTCATTGTATATAAGCTCTCTATAACCCATGTGCAACAGTAGCAGATTTGTTGCCATACTAAGTCGTTCTTCAACAAAATAAATAAGCATCTGGTGTTACCTAAATTATATTTAACCCTTAAACGTTTGGGCCTTTTTGAGAAACACCAACATTGAAGGGGGCAGGGGGGGGGGTCATTTGACAGTCTCCCCTAAGATTTTCAAAATGGTTACTATTTTGCATGACAACAACAAAGTTTTAATTATGAACTGTTGTCAATGGAAAACGTGGCCGCCATCTTGTTCGCCATCTTGGTTTTTTCGAAAATTTTAGTTTTAGCAAATTTTCAGTTCATTTTCCTTGATTTTAATAGAAAACATGTTTTTATAGGCTCAAATAGTAAAAAGTTCAAAAAGAAAATGAAACAATTGAAAATAAAAGACATTTTGTAATTAATTTTGCATACATTATAAGTGATGACGTCATCAAATTAATGTCAGAAGATGTGTTATTAATTAGACTACAGGTACTGCAAGTTTCATTTTAATTGCTGCAAAACTTCAGAATTTAGGTTGGAAAATTTAGTGGGTGGGGGTTCGTGACCCACCCCCCCCCCCCATAAACGTTTAAGGGTTAACATTGATTTTATGTTTAAACAGTTTTCGAGAAACTTCATTTTTAAAGTAACGTCATATTTACGTCATAGTGACGTCATAAAAATCTAATTTTTGGATTTCTATCGAATCTTGCTGATCAAAATGAGAAACAAACAGAATTTTACGGACTTCAAGAAATGATAATTAAATTTTATTAAACTTTTATAAAACTACGCGTTTAGAATAAACGACAGTATTTAAACATTTACTTCATTTTGTAAAGTATGTTTTTTGAGTAAATTTCAATGTCCAAAACTTGCATTACCTCAAACTTTAATTCTATTATTTATTTCAGAAACAATCTTTTAAATGTTATCCATGTCATTCAATCTTTTTATGCGTAGTTGGCAACGTCATGAAATGCTAGTTTCCCAGAAATGTTTCCAAACTTTGACATAGTGCAAGCAAATGGCCGCCATCATGGATTTCATAACACGTGCAAAGCTACCTTTGTTCCAAAAAAAACCCTTAATTAATGCCAAGACAGTTTTCGACGGTTGAAAAGGAGGTTTTGTTTAATCTGCACTTTATTTTTTGGGATTCAATACTAGTTAGTTAAAAACACCTTTAGAAGTAACAAAAAGGCAAAACAAACCGACATATTTTTATTTGCACCGTTTAAAAAGCAAAAAATTTAAAATTTAACTTAAATTAATAGTAATAAATTAATAACAAACTAGATGAAGTCAAAATGAAATAAAATAATCTAACTATGTGTTTGGGAAAAATGGCGATTCCAGATTTTGTTGGCATGGACACTTTCAGATTAGAACAACATTGCAGTATGCTAAAACTATTTCAGCATTTTTTTCAGTATTTCGAGACAATCAATTCATTAATGTCAAATCATCAAAGATAAATTCAAATCAAGCCAAAAGAAGAAGAATTTCATTTGAAGTAACGCTTTAATTAACAAATAATAAACAACCATTAGACTATTATTAGAGTGTAAAGTTTGCAAAATAATATTGATGTTATTAGTGCAAACGCTTTGGTCTTTTTTATCTCTGCTAGTTCTTGAAGTCTCATTTAAAGCGGTTTTTCGTGTTGCTAAATATCTGAAAAATCACGTTATTACAGCAAACCCAATATTAACTTTTATTGAACAACAGTTGTTGAAAGATTTTTAGATATACAAAGTTTTGAGTTGCTTGTAAAATCACATTTCTTTCTTTGTTAGAACTCTTTCTAAAAACGAGATTTCAGCCCTCCCCGAAGACATATTTACAAACTCAACGTCATTAAAGGAAATGTAAGTAACACGTTTACAATTGTTTCAGCCTGACAACTCGGCTTTTGATTTTTTCCCTTATTCATGGTTAGAGGCAGCTTATTAACGAGGGAGTTTGTGCCCAACAAGGGTGCTATCCGAAAATAGTTAAAACCGAAAGGGCTTAATTTAGATTCAGACATTTTGTAAGCGGCTTATAACCCAGCGGTTTCCTAAGCGAAAAGGCTGAAGGGGCTTGTAGCCGAGGTAGTTATTTATAATTTTTTTACTGCGCGGATTCCATAGGAAAGAAGCTTTTGTTATGGTTGAGGGGACTTTATTTGAAAGGTATTAATAAAACCGAAAGCGCTTAAAACTGAGAGAGCTTATAACCGAAAGAGCTTCTGGTCAAATAACTTGAAACCGAGGCGGTTTATGACTAAAGAGAGTTGTTAACGATGGTGTTTTTATCCGAAATGATTGAACTGGAGCGGGGCTTATAAAGTTGATGTCTATAACTGAGGGAGTGTAAACTGAAAGTTCTTATAACAAAAGTATCCTTTAACGAAGTTTCTAACAAAGAGGACTGCGTACGGTGCGGCTAAGAACCAACGGGGCTTATAACCAAGAGGGGCTAAAGCATGGGGTGCTTTTTACCCAGTGGGGCTATAAGCAACGCTACTTTTCTTTTTTGATGATTAAACTTTTTAATTCAGTGACCCTGATTCCTGGAGAGGGGGCTTATAAAAGGATGTGCTTTCTTGAGAGCAAGGGTGCATTTAGGGGAGTGAGCTTAAAACAAAAGCTTATTTTAACTCAGGTAGTGTATAACCAAAGGGGGTTTGTAAGCAAAGGTGCTTAACCCTAGAAACCTCGGGGGGGGGGAGGGGCAAATTTACCCACCTTCTGTTTTGGCTTTACGTTTTTGCTTCTTAACCGAAGAACAAAAGCCTTGGTAAAACTGTTCTTTTTATGTTAACACTTCTTTTGACGCTAATTAGGTGACGTCATAGCTGATGGTTTTTTTGGTTGTCTTATCATTTTCAGTATTAATAAATCAAGTATGAATAAATTTTAAAAATCCAAGATGGCGGCCAAATTTTGGAATTTCGGTCATCATGGTTGCCATGGAAACCAAAGGGAAACAACGTGACTATGCTAAATTGAAATTTCAAGTTTTATGTCAATCGGATGAATTGTGAAAAAGGTAGAAGGAGCCGGGTCCGATTGACCACCGCCCCCCCCTTCCCCC
>JAOBYE010722422.1:0-10452 GCA_025403585.1 Parazoanthus swiftii
CTATAATTGGGTTTTAAGCCGGCATTGTCGGGGGGGGGGGGGGAGGGGGACTTACCTTGGTGGCTGCGTAAGCCGAGGCTTTATTCTCCAGCAGGTACAACGCAACATTGGCATGGTCGTAATGGGCCGCCACGTGCAAAGGGGTTAGTCCGTGCTAAAATGTAAACAGATGCAAATACAGGTTGAAGAGGCTTTTCACAACAAATCAAATACCACATTTGCGTGAAGGCATCAATTTATTACAATTACCAGAATGCTTTGCGAAGTTTCTTTCCTATTCAAATTTTCATTCCCTCAAAAGGATAGCAGAACAATTGGCACCAATTATCTCACAAAAGAAAGTCGGCAAAGCATTCCGGAGGTCCTACTCTGGGAAGTTCACGATGAATGTTATAAACGCGAATTTTAAAAATTTGCGATAATTTTGTGCATCTTAATTTATGTCGTTGTTAATCAAAACAACACAGCTTCCGTTATCTTGAGACAATTTTTTTCAAGCAAAGTTACACGTCATCTACCTCTTCGTCAATGTCAGTCGACACATCCTCATTTGATATTGGTTTCAAAAAGTCTTTAGGTTCGTCCGGCGATGTAACGATCGTTAACTTCTGTTATTTTCTGCATTATGTCCATCGCCGTTCTGTTCTCCCATTTTACAAACTTAAACCTTGAGTTCTATTTTTGGATGTTGTTTTTAGGCTTGTTAAAAAGCGCGAGTTGTCACAGACATTATTGCGCATATACCACACGGAAATTCGTGTGAACTAAATGCATGCATAAGAACATATACCACACAGAACTTCGCGTAAATTAAATGGATGAAAGCATATAACTTTTCCAAAATTCGTGTTAATTTCATAATGCGTAAACATTGTTCGCGCTGTTAAAACACGTCGCTATAGACCACTTTCATAAATGGCGGCCATTTTAATATTCTTTTGTCTGTATTTAAATTAGCCTCACTAGCCTCGTTCAGGTTAATGTATTCTTTTGATTTTTTGACTTAAGAACGAGGCTAAAGAGGCTTATTTGACATAAAAACAAGAGAATACTAAAATAGCTGCCATTTATGAAAGTGGTCTATATTCTTACAATAGTTTCTTTGTCTTTAGTGCTCAGCAAAGTGGCACACTCAAAATGGTAGTTAAAGCACAAATTTGTGTTTGCTTCAAAAAGTTCTGATGTCCACATTTGTATATTAAAATACAAACAGAATATATGACGAGGGACCAGGTTATAATGTTCCATGCAAAAGAAAAAATTAAATTGCACTGCAACTCTTACTCAAAAGCTAAACTGCTGCCTAATTCTCATACCATAATGAACTGCACTGTGTTTAACGAGATTGTATCAGCAAGATAAGGAGTAAAATGAGCACGAAACAACTTAAGGACCATTTTTTGTCGATCTACTTTGAAGTTCATAGTATAACAAATTTTGACTGTCTCAGCCAAAACCACGCCATATTTTATGACCTATTGCTGAAATCTCCTGAACTGTCTCTATAGTTTCCTTGTAAACAAGTTGGGCGAATTTTGTTTTTCATTCTCATTTGACAAACAATTTTCTTGCTGAAGCTGAGACAAACCTTTCCTTCTGGATCAGGATTCTCATAATGTTTCAGGAGCAGCATCACAATCGTGACGTGTCCACTGCGGGCCGCCTCGTGCAGGGGAGTAAAGCCTTTCTGTAATTGTAACAAGAAAGGTATTAAGCTGTTTTTCTTTCTTGTTTTATTGTAAATGTACATTTGATCATGAGGAAACTGCGCAACACATTATATAAAGACCTAAAAACATTTGTTGCAGGGTTCAAAATAGCTGCCGGCTGCCGGCGAAAGCGGGCAGATTTTGGACCTTACCGGCGATTTTCATTTCCACAATCATGGGGTAATCGGCAATATTTTCGCCAATTCAATCTTTGTAACTAAGAACAAAATTATTTCACTTCCGAGTGGAACTTTGTTTTCATTTATTTGTTAGAACAACTGTGCTGAATTCTCCCTTATTTTCACGAAGCTCGAAGGAACTACTTTTATCATCACTGTGCAAAAACTATGTGAACACAAATATTATAACTAATTGTCTCAACTTGACTGAATTGAGAAATGCTAAGAGGAACATGCAGATTCGCTAGTATAGCCTGGTCTTGAAGGTTATGTTTGTACCCTTTTGCACTTGCAGAAATGATATTTTGCCCAACGAAAGCAGCCGGCAAAAATTTGGACCAAACAGAAAAGCCTACAAAATAAGACAGATTTTCATTTTGAACCCTGTGTTGCGGTACAAAACAGCTTTTGATGGGGACAGGGTCATCCGATCCGTTTTTCATTATTGCCATGAGCATATACAAACCATAATTTTGTTTTTGTCAGAAGTATTACAAACTGAAAGGGAAAAGTTATTTTGAAAAAAAAAATATGGAGAAGAGCCATGAACTCTCTAGCAAAAGCAACCAAGAGTGCAATGTCAGGCAAAGAAGAAATACGAGTAAAAACTCAACACAGAACAAAGAAACGTTTCTTGATGTTTTTTCTTGCCCGGGCAATTTTTGCTTAGCCAATGGACCAGCCATTTTTTACGAACTAAATCTGAAAACACCAAGTATTCGGAAAACCAAGTGTTGAGTAAAAAACTGCAATGACAAACACAGAATTATACTCCTATTACCAGAATTTCCTTATCCTTTGGTTGAGAAAGAAAATTCTATTCAACATACCTTAGAAAGCGCAGTTACTGACGCTCCGTGTTCCACCAGCGCATTTACAATCTCCTCATCTCCCTCCCTCGCAGCTATATGCAGAGGTGTGCACTTGTTCTGTGGGGCAGAACCATTTAAAAGTACTTTAGAAATACTTATTTTAAGGACTTCGATCAGCTACTGTGAGATCTCCAGTTTGCAATTTTTTTTATTAACTAGGTCCTTGTTGGATTTTCATCTTATTTCATCCTATTTTAACCCTTGAAAATAAAATTTACATCTTTATGCCCTTCATAATACCTATAGATATGATAACTATAACAATAATTAATGCATAATTTTATACCATTCTGACTATTTAAGGATTAAGTTTATTGGATGGTTACAAACTTTAACAATGTCGTACTTTGTCAATGCAATCCGGCGAAGCTCCGTGGTCAAGCAGCAGATGGACCAATTCCGTATTTCGAGTCCTTGTCGCAATATGAAGGGGTGTCTCCCGATCCTAAAGGAATCAAATCTGACTGTTATCTGAATGCATTTCTCAGCCTTATTATCAAGTACCGCATTCATATCAAACACTTAACATGATTATTTTAAACTTGTTCTAATGAAATATGTTGGTACTGTTACGTGTTCATAGTTTTTCATGCGTTGCAAAAGAAACATTTGAACCTCGTAACGTTGTAACGATAAAACAGTTTGTCTGTACAGGTTTTAAGCCAGTCTGTCTTTTTAAACTGTCAAATTGTTTTTCAGTCACGATTTGTAAAAAAATTGTTCAGTGTGAAAGCAGAATACCGCTACATAACTTTTTATAACAATAATCTTTAACTATACCTGAGTTTTGGCATCTACAGCTGCACCATTCCTCAGCAGCAAGCGTACGATGGTTATCTCTTTTCTGCGGCAGGCAATATGAAGAGCAGTCTCGCCTCTCTGTGAAAGAATTTTTTTTATTAATTCAAAAACTTAATATCAACCCTTTACATTCAGTATTAACTCCATCAACATCTGTTCACCAAACCCATCCTTACAATAAGCCATATAAGCCATTCTGGTTTCTTGTGGTTCTTCTCGCCACGCTACTTTCATTTAGATTAAGTATTTATTGTAAACGTGCCGTTTTAAAAATGTTTTATCCCCAGTGTATTTCCTTTTATAACAATTCCTAGTTTGTTCTTTAACAACTATAGCTTTTGACAACCCATTTTACTCTGGCTTTTTTTACAAAACAGAGATTTTAAATATTGTAATTTTTGGCTGAGCAATTCAACTCTTTGGTGCCATTCCGATTTTACTGAAATAAAGTTAATATTTTTATTAAACATATAATAGCCACTTGAATAGACCACTTTCATAACACGCCCCAGTGGCCATGAACAAGAACTTCGAGTCGAGGCCAGCAGGGCCAAAATACAGCAAATGTGTGAGAACTTGGAACTTGACCTCGACTTGAAGTTATTGTTTATGGTCACTGGAGCAAATTATGAATGTAGTGTATGTGCACTCACCACATTAGTAATGTCTGGAGACCCTCCGTGTTGGAGAAGAAGAAGTACAAGGGTGACATTGCCGTAATATGTGGCCACGTGCATTGGAGTTTGGCCTCCCTAGGAACAAACAAAAATATTGATCGTGTCAACTCTTTCCAAAAACGAGAATCCATGTGTTGGAGAAAAACGTTCTACTGTAGACTGACTGGTTCATATCATACTACAACTCTTAGGCAAAACTAGTCTACAATAAGGGTTATTTTTTCAAGAAATAGTTTCACACAAATTGATAAATTCCATTTTCTGAGTGCGACCCACTACAGGAACGCTTGTACGTTTTCAATAACGACGTGGTTTTAATTAGGGTTTCTGAAAAAGACAATCTGCTTGGGAAATATGCAAACAACATCGATTAAAGTAGAGGTTAAGGCGACCTTATTTATCGAGGGTAACACGTGACAGTAACTGACCGATGAACTTGTGGCCCTCGGTGCGCACTTTATCCCCCCCCCCCCGCTTCCTCTGTCAGCGCTCCGTTTTACGGGTATTTCAAGTTAAAGCTACACGGATCAGAAGAAAGTCGAAACAGACGTTGGAGTCACCGAGGATCAAACCGGGAACCTCCAGCTCCGAAGGCCGCGCACTTACCAAGTGAGCTACGGCTGTTTCTTCATTAATTGTTTTCCTTTCATTTAAATAACACTGGTACACTGTGTATGAATCACAAGGCATATATGATGAAACAATTTATAGTATTTACCTCATTAGCAGAATGTACATTGGCGCCATATTTCAGCAGCAGCTGAATGACAGGCTCTCGGTTCTTCTTGCAGGCAATGTGCAGGGCAGTGAATCCATTCTGGAGAAGAATATTTGAATCATTTAACAACCGAAATCTAGAAAAAGCTCAATCTACCTTAGACACCGATGAGGGAACTTTAAAAACATTTAATCAAGTACTGGTTAACTCCCAAAGTATTATTTTACACACTTAGCACAATCACAATTTTATACCTTGCCGATCCTCCCAAAATGCCGTAACACTAAAGGGGAAAATTCATTTGGTACTGTTATTGTACAACTTTTGGAAAGAAACACTATCGAGCATCGGGATCGGTTTTTTGTTTAGGTGTTGTTCCGATAACTGTCCCGATCCCGAAGACCCGAAGATCGGGACCATCGGGAGGTGGTATTTTTCCCAAAGACCGTATTGTAAACTAGTCTGTTTTTCTGCTAATTTAAAAGTCGGCTTCTTCAATATATATACAGTAACAGAAAAACACAAAGACACACAATCACGCATGTTCAAACACACACTCACTCTTGCTCTAGCATCTGTGTCAGCTCCTCTGTCCAACAGCAGTTCAGCCATGTCGGCATGACCATAATGTGCCGAGATGTGCAAGGGAGTCAGGCCATTCTAGAAAGTATGAAAATTATTCATAACTGTTATACCAATGTCTAAACTTGTCACTCGGCCCAGAACTACTAAACAATTTAACAAAACTTACAGCAGCCACAGCATTGACGGGTGCCTTGTTATCCAACAACACATTGGCGGTTTTCACGTTGTTTCCCTGACATGCCATGTGCAGCGGAGTAAGGCCGTGCTGTTAACATAAACCAGAAGTTTTCTGTTTTATTGGCTTTGTTGGGATATCTCACAAAATACAACAGGAATATGAAGCATCCAAAGTTAAATAAATAACGTCCCAGAAGGACAAAAGGTAAGATAACCAATGGGAAGAGGCACGAACGGGTTTCGTGGTCCACGATAGTTTAAGAATATTACAAAAAAAATAATGAAAAGGTTCCATAAGAAAGAATACATTACCTCTGACACTAGGATACTTTGTACAGAATCTTTAATCGCAAACTATAAATTTTACTACATCATTTGATAGTAAATGTACAAATGGAGTTATGTTGATCTGATGTCTTGCAGTTACGTTGATCGGATGTCAATTGGGTTATTTTATACAGAAACTTTAATTGCAAACTGTATATTTTAAAAATGTAATTACGTCGTTTGACGGTAAATGTACAAATAAAATAAGACAGTGATTTGGTATCATTAGTTTTCATCAGATGTCACAATTAGCTCGTTACTGTAAACTGTAATGTTTAAGTTCATGATGGAAAGGTTAGGTCTTTGCAAAATGCCTCAGTAGGAACTAAATTGCCCAGAGCACAGATGTTAGACAGAACATCTATCAAAACTTGCAAGAAAAGTATTGGCCAAACAGATTTCCCTTTAAGCTCAATGTCCAGCTTACTTTAGATAATACATTAAAGTTTTCATAACGCAAAAGCTTTTGTACACTATTGAAATGCAAACTAAAGCTAATGGGGGCAAGAGAAATCAGAGTGTGAGGAAGAAAAGAAGAACTAGAGATGTTAAAGCAATTGCAGGCAAGGGCAGAAACAGACAGGTCCTGACGATCGGAGTCGGTCGGTGACGGTCCGTCGACATTTCATAACCTTCCCTCAACTATCTGTGCCATAATATTTCTAAGTGTCTCACGACCTGACACGGGCCGATTTTTGCCATGACAGGTCGTGACGACCGGAGTCGGACAGACTTTTGACAGAACGTGAAACATCATAGGATGTGCTTTTTTCACGACCTGACTTTGGCTGAGTCGGGCCGTCGTACGAAAGGATGGTCCGTGTCAGATCGTGTGTATTGGACATGACTAATCTCCAGGCTTAAGAAGAAGACCTTTCCATTGGGCCCGCAGGGGAGAACATCAAGTCCACCGTCCTCCCACAGGTCCAGCTGAACAGAACAACCAATCTCGAATTGTATAATTATACATAACCTGTAGCAAAGGGCCTTACCTTTGTCCTTGCAACAATGGAAGCATTTTTCATGAGTAGGTAGTCCACAACAGCATCCTGGCCATCGCGAGCTGCACAATGCAGGGGGGTCAACCCATCTTTGTTGGGAAGGTCGATCTTAGAACCTTTATCACTCAGGAGGGTTACCATTTTCAAGTGTCCATATTTGGAAGCCACGTGAAGGGGTGTGATGATGTAATTCTGTAGAGTAAAATAAAAACACAATTGAGAATTGACTGTATCGAAAAAGATGGCAACTAGTACTTTTATCCACAATTGTTAGCACACAAAAATCCCAAAAATGCTTGTAAAACGCACAGAAAAATTACAAAAAATTCAAACAAAGTACACATAACATTTTTACTGTACACGAATGAATATTGCTGACTAAAGTAAAAATTATGGCTTTTTCTATGGCTGTGTTAGGTTTGCAAGATATTGTCAATGGTAAAACCTACATCCATTATCCCTTTTCAGTATAGTCAATCGAGACTGAAATAACAGGAAAATTTTACAAGAACCTGTTCATACCAGGCCTTCAATTCATTTCACCAAGTTTTTAATATCTACCTTTCAATGTTAGAGCCTGCATTATACCTACCATCCGTTATGCATAACTAAGGTGTTAAGGGACAAACCTTCCAAGCTATCAAGGGTTGTAAGACACTTAGTGATGACATCGATCAGCCTTTCAAAGAATGTTTTAACACAGTTTAAAACTACATTTTTTAATCAATCACAGCCCTATTTTGTTATTCATTAGATAAATTTTACCATGTCTGTATCATTTTTACTTTTTACCTATAATTTTAGAAGAGACACCTTTCTAACATTGTAATTGGAATCGTTTGTTGCTTTTCTTATATACAGTTGGGCCTCCCGGAAATTATTGACAAAGGTAGAAGAGCTTTATGTTGTTATGAATACATGAAATAATAAAAACAAAGCCGGATTTCAGGGGTGGAGAGAGGGAAGTGGCAAATGGAGGGCACTCGAATTTTCTTGTACAAATTTTGTTCAAAATCTAACCATGTGGCAAGGTGAATTTTTTCCATTAAATTAGCTTTGGCTAAGCTGCACTACTGTATAAATATTGGTCAAATACCCAACCCCAGCCAGCCCTGGCCTTAAGTTACCTTGGTCTTGTAATCAACTGTAGCTCCAAACTGAATCAGCACAGACCCCACATTGAAGTTGCCATACTTGCAAGCAAGGTGCAAAGGAGTGAAACCATTCTGAAAATAGCAATATATAATTACAGCATTGTGAGAAAAAATATCAATTATCAAATAAACAACAATTGTTGGATTTAATACAATATTTGAAATGGTATCAACTTCTGTGCCAGTTAGTAGGAAGATGGGAAGAAAGTGACACTTGAAACATAAATTAATTTTTAAATAAAAGCTTAATATATGGTTTTATGTATGAGTATGTTTCATGAACCAGAATGTTTAGTATTATTTATAATAAAAAGTCTTATGGTAACAGAGAGGTGACATATAATCAAGACATTGGTTGTAGTTTTTTCTTGGTTATAAGTCTGACATAGGGTTTCATATAACATACATTATACATGTATAAATTTTACAACTAGAGAATCATTTGCATGTATAATTCTATTTCATTTGATTTAATTAATTAGTTTTATTTCTATTTGTATCATATTGTTTGAATTGTTCTGAATAAGTTTTAGTTTTTTAACTAAAATATCTTTAGTGGATACTTTTTTAATTTTCATTCTGCATTTTGTAGTAAATCAGAAATTTATATACTAGTTTTAAAATACATGCTTAACAGTCATGAGTCTGTGCCTTTTGAACTGAAAATATGATGATCTACATGTATAACAGTTTCCAATGACCTAAATTACATGTATTTGAACAACTTTTTCTTGGCAATACCAAAAACTATTCTCAATAAATTTGGTTTTCTTCCAGCACAGAAACCAGGTTCAAAACAAAAAATAGGTAGTCTTTAGGGAATAAAGCACATCCATTTACTGTACATGTACTTCAATTTAGTTTTCCAACTCATGCAAGTAAACTGACCAATGCTTCTTAGCGCAACTGATTCTAATTAATTTTTTCATGCCTGGAAAGTAAAGTAAAAAATCCATGACTTTTAAGGTTTTCAGTTATCTGAAAACTGACCCATGACAGTAAAATTACCTGCAATACCTTGAAACTTTGAATAGATTAAAAGCTTTTTTAAAAGACATCTTCAAGTAATAATTGTATGTATGAGTTGTTTGAATAATTGCAAGTGAAACTAGTAGAATTCACATTATTAAGCTCTTGGAACTTTGCCTACAAATTACTATACAAGTCAAATTTAAATATTAAAATTAAAATGATTCTGTGTTAATTATTAAAAAATTACATGCTGGATTATTGCTGCATTGCATACACTTCAAAAATATTATATATACAGTCTTAAAGCTTATACTATAGAGGAAGAGTACAGACTGAAGCATTTTACACGTAAGTTCAATTTAAAGGTTTAAAGGTTGATTAAAAAATGAACCAGCCTCTGCAAATGCTTTCTGGCTTCTTTTCAGTGTACTGGCTTCTCTGCAGCTAGAGAATCATAATAAATTATTATAGTTTACACACTGTCTGGTGATTGTCATATTATAGTTGACATAATGTCCGAGGATTTAGTCCCCAGACATAGGAAAGGCATATACACAGTAGGCAGTATCTAATTATTTTATTTTATTAATTTTTTTCCCCAAAGGGAGATGGATACTACTACAGCTTTCTCAAATTACAGCAGGCCCTTTGTAGGGGAGGAGGCGACAGTCCACAACACCGGCATCAGCCTTCTCCTATACATTTATCAGCAAGTGTGTGGGTTCTCTTGAGCCTCTCGCTAGAATGTTGAGGGACTAGACCAACGGGTTAACATCCCTGTCCATGAATGGTGTGGCGAAAGAAGGCCACTCAAAGTTCAACCCTCGACCAGGCCAGGATTTGAACCTGGGACCTTCTGGTTGACAGTCAAAGATCCTACATGTACCAACTTCACTAACCTTGCACACACAATTTAACATTTATTAATTAATAGTAAAAAATTTCAGTCCTTAACTGTTATATAAGTATGTATTTTAAAAAATACATGACTGCAAAAAGCCAAAAGGGATCTGCCAGTCACCACACATACCGGTGCCTCGACATCTGGTTGGTGTCCTTTCTGCAACAGTAGTTTGGCTGCCTTGGCAAAGTCCTTTCTAGCAGCAGTATGCAGAGATCTGTATCCTTTCTAAAATGTCCAAGAATTGAGATCATGTTAAATTCTATGTAGCCAAGTTGAGTTTATAACTCAAACTTAAAACAATTTAAAGTCGAACTGCGTTTTTGAGATGTCACGGATTATCCTCACATAGGATCCACTTGTTTATCTGTATGTTTTC
>JAOBYE010722433.1:0-10449 GCA_025403585.1 Parazoanthus swiftii
CAGAAATGAGTCAAAGGGAGGGGGAATGCGGGGAATTTGAACAAACACAGACTGATGTTTTTGAAATCATGGTTGTTTTTTTTACATAAAATTGTTAAGTGAAAGGAAAACAGTTTAACTAAATGAAGGAATTAGCACAAACTCATTTGTCAGGGATTATAGCATTATACGGGGAAAAAATCAAAATGATGCGGAATTTTTACAGACGATTATGCGGGAAAAGATGTGAACTATGCAGAAAACTATGCGGTTTACTAATATCACCAGATGAAAAGTTTGGCTAGGGTGTTCTAGCCATGGATGAAGACTCCCCTGGGAACTACTCCTAGACTAATTATATGCAGGTATCTACCCCCCCAACCCTGGGATCAACCTTAGCATCATCGTCATCATCACCATCATCATCGTCATCATCATCATATTGATAATAATAATAACATGTTTATTCATTTTTTGGTAGCATTCACTAAATTTATTACAAATTGAATGGGTCAGTTACACATGCAAGTAGCACGAAATTGCAAAACTCACAGTCCACGAAATACAGGTAATGGTTACTCGTGTACACTTAAAAGTGATAAACACATCAGTGCACTTATATCCATACCAGAAAAAAAGCTTTCCTATAGTATTCTCTGAGTGTACTGCCCCTCTTTTTTATGCATGATGAGAACACTGCATGAATTTTCTTGAATTACAACCTGTTGTCAGATCAAAATACTTTAATAATTAAAATAAAATCGTGTAAAATCTTACTTCTTTTGTAAATTTGACCATTTTCTGGACATCAACTCTGTTCTCTCGGGTTGCAGAGACACTTGGGATAGCTACTGCATCCTTTAGGAGGTTAACAAAGTCATCCTTTGGAGAAAACACAAAAAAGATTCATTAAATTCCCCTCAAGACTTGTTCATGCAGATCTACAGTTAAGAATATTTTTCAGGATTTTCATAACTGCTAGAAGAGATCTATGGCAAAATGTTATTAAAAGTAGTAAATAAATTAGTGACACTTTGAACAATTGCCAAAGATGAGAACAACACTTGACATTTTCTTCAAAAGCAGAAACAATGTACAAATTTGAGCTTGGTGTAAAAACAGCTTACGATGATTTTGAACTTCTCTTGGTGAAACCTCAATTTCTCTGCTTTTGTGCAATACAGAACCATGCATTGCTAACACATTACCCAAACTTGTGATCTGAGCTGACTTTCCTCTCAAGCATTACCTACACTACCAAAAGATTTTGCTTTTGACTGCTATGGAACCCCATTCCAAAAAAGCCTATTAATAATCATTGTTGTTGGGAAGAGGGGGGGGGGGTAACTGTACCCTCTCTCCCCCTTCCTGACCAGAAAATTATTTTCAATAATTATTGTCATATTCACATGTATGTACCGTAAGCCCAACCTGGGAAACAATTCAACAGTAAAAGAACCTAGACATTTCTGGGCAGCATTTTGTTCAAATGTTACTGGAAATCTTCACTCAGGCCATGTTATAATATTGTTATTTGTTTTGGGCTCCCTGTGGCCCCCTGATTGTTCAGTGGGTGCCCTCGAGGATTTGCTTTTCGTGTGTTGTTGTAGCTTTATCTGTCATTTATTTGAGTTTGAAAATGCCTGTAAATCTACTAATGAGTACAGTTAATATTTAGATTAAAGACTTTTATAACAGGCCTTTTTTGCACTGATCTCTCCAATTAATAATTATATGACTGTATAAGTTTTGGTTTAATTTTGGTCTAATGGTTATTAAAAGCTTTTCAAACAAGCTTACTTTTTTCAAACCCGTATATTTTTTATTACTGGACAGTTGAATTTTTTAAAAACTGGTCTAATTTTTCCAAAAAGGGGGTTCAGCACCATTATGACATATGATAAAAAAAATTATGTGGGAGAATTTGTAATGAGCTGCTATATGGTCTAGTGGAGATTAAGCAGATTCTTTTGCTTGATTTATTGCTTCAGGGGGGAGGTGGGTGCTTACTTGGTCATATAAGCTATGTGTAATAACCCTTAAACTACATGTAACTGTCTTAAACCCCTCATCCCAAAACACACAATACAACATATTGCTGAATTCTCCCAAACTGTCTTAATTACAGTCTGTAAGTTCCACATAAACAGGTTGGGAGAAAATGTTTTTTTTTTGTCTTGAATAAACTGTCATTGTCCATTGCAGGATTTGGAGGTGATCATTACACATTGTTTGCCAATGTTTTAGGTAGAATACCATAAAAGGAGATTTTGCCATTCAAGTGACAGAACTTTTTATAGCCCCATAACATCTGAGATGACAACTGAAAGCATACATCTGACTTTTCTTAATTTAATGTCAAAAGCTAGACCTTATTTCAACAGTTAAAATGTGACCATTGTCAGCAAGTCTACTTATCTCAGTGGGTTACTAGAAAAAAGTCAACAAGAAATCAGGTGATCCGTGACTGGGGTGATCATATCCTTACACATTATTTACAAAACAAAAAAATTGTTTACATAAATTTCTGATTCATTTTACCATAAAAGGTGACTTTACCATTTTAATGGCAGCCAATACTGTAACATCAAGTGACAACTGAAGCATTTTCCAACTTTTTATAATTTAAGTTGACAAATGCTAGGTCTGTATTTCAATAATTCAGAAATACAGTCATTATCATGCAAGCCCAGCTGTCTGGCAATGAGAAAAAAATATTATTGATAAAACAGACCAATTTCTCAGGTTTAGTTTATGCATGTCTTATAAATTTGCTTTAATGAGATACTTCCAAATCAGAACTGCACTATACTGTAGTACAGTAGAAGGGATGGTGCAGCCAAACATACATGTATGTGCAGTTTTAAAGTCTGATTTGGGGTTCTGCTTAAACATGGAAATGATGGAAATGAAATGATGGAAAAAAGTGATTGAATTGGAATGAAATGACAGGGACGGTAATTTCAATCACTCTGTTTAAGCAATAAACCGCTGATTTGCAATGCTTTATGAGAAACTTTGATCTCATGCATTACATTTTGCTTTGCAAACTGTCTGGCTAGTCAACAAGCACTCATAACAAAAACAAAAAAAGTTCTAGTAAACTTAAAACTGTGAGCCTTTCTTATGTACACTGGATGCAAGAACTCAAAGTTTTCTTGAACCAGTGAATGTCCATTGTGTATACCAGCTGTATAAAGAACTTTTACATAAATTAGCCATCACCAACTGCGAATTTGATTGCTGTCACGAGATAACTGCAATGCATACAAAATCAAAAGCAGCCATTGTCTTACCAGACAAGCTGCAGACCTGCCCGACAAAAAGCAGTCAGATCACACCAAACAGAAATAATTTTAAGACAGCTAAACTTAAAACTCCGAAAGTTTCATTTCAGGCAGTCTCACGATCGGTATTATGTTTTGTGAAAAACTTTTAAACGCGCGTGTGTGTCAGCTGCGCCAAATTTCAGCTGCATACATTAACTGGAAATCGAGACAGCCTGCAATTAGCAATACCTTGTGATCAGTCAAAAATGCACACGTTTAGCAGACTTTTATCCCTCAGAATAGATCTTAATCAGAACATTAAATATACTATAACAGGGTTTAGGTCGCTATTAATGGATGCGGGGAAAAAACGAGCTTGGTTCATGAACCGGAAGAGCTCATGTCCCAATACCAAACATGAAAAGCAACTCACCTCGTGTTCGTCAATGTATCTGCAAGATTGAACAGGAAATAATCTTGTTAGTTTTATAACTGGGTGATCAATTTAAGGAAAAATAGCCGTAAGTATCTTTACACACCTGAAAATCTTCTGTAGCTTTGGTGAAGCCATGACTGACAGCAGGGAAATCAACGCTGCAAAGGAAGAGAATACAGACGTTGCTCTGGGAATGACCGTGCACACGTTCGTGTGTGCCTCGACTTCATGTTTGGACAGGCCAGACGGAAGACGCGTCAAATGTCACCCCACCCTACCCCTCCCTCTCATTCACTCACTTGACATCCCCTCGCACTTGCAATCAAAACATTTATAAATGCGTACATACATCTGTATTGTACTTTCTTTTGTTTTACAAACCTTTTTTTATGTAACAACTACAATACGTGGAGAAAAATCCAGCTAAAAGCTAATTTTATTTTAAATCATTCCGGGTGAACGAGCAAGGCTACAGCATGAATCTCAAAACTCGTAAAGTTGGCACACTACGAGGCGGTTTCTAAGGTGACAATTGCGTGTCATACTACAGCTCAGTTCTTTATACTTTCCTGGTAAAATTTAAGTCAGTTTAGTTTGTATTTCAGCTAGCTGAACATTGGTTGACGGTCAGTCCCCTCCCTCGAAGTATTGTTTTGTCGCCTCGCAGTTGGGCTCGAACCAGACTTCTCTTTCCGCACGCGGACGTTTGATCGAGACTGAAAGAGATTTGCCGTCCTTATTCAGGGCTAATTTAACCGACAAGATTGCTTTAAACGGGATCACCAAGTAAGTCTTCTTCTCAGCAATAAGTATTGGGTATGTACTGGGCTCAGAAGTTTTAAAATTGTTAAAATCTTCCAAAGCTACATTATATTATACCACAGCTCAGCTACATTTCACTGTCTGTGAGGTACTTTACAACATTGAGTCTTTGAGAGCTCTGAGAAAGAGAAAGGACAGCCGAAAATGAGAATAAAATATTTCAGAGCTAGACACTACTAATATAATTATAAATTACTGTAAGGAGCACTTATATTTCAGAACCATCAGGGGCAGTAAACAAGCTCTAGGAGGTTTGCCTGACATGAAACGAAAAATGAAAAATAGTGCTATAGTACCACATCTGCTTTATACTAGTCACTCCAGCAAAATCCGGTTGGAAAGAGAAGCAATGGCACAAAGAAATTAAAAGTAGGGTGTTTTATCATACTCAGTGTTAATGGAAGAGAAGTGAGAACGGTTTGAGGTGTTCTAAACCGCAGCTTAAGTTGACCGCAGAACGTGGCGGCTGCGACTTTCAAAAACTATATTCATTAAATATTCAAACGCCCGTTGCAGTCTCCGAAGCCGCGTACTGAGTAAAATTAAGAAAGTCTGACGTATTAACAAGTAGTTTGTTGAATTTATTATTTGGACGTTTGCAAAAGACGTTATTTTGTCTTTATTTTGCCATTCAGTGTTTTGTTCAGGGCATTTGTTTAACTGAATTGGAATCAAATGATATTGCATGCGTTGATTCCCGCGCTCCTGCAAAACTTACTACTTGTCTGGAACATCTTCAATTATGTTTCAAATGCTTGCCCAAATTTTCACCAAAATTTTCAAAACTACGACAGAAATCGCTTTCTTCTCACATCACAACAGTTAGTCAGCTTCAATCAACACCTGAAAATCTTCTCTAGTTTGTGTGAAGCCATGACTGACAGCAAGGAATTCAGTGTTGCAAAGGAAGAGAATACAAACGTTGCTTTGCCACGACTGAAGTTTGGTCGTCGTGCCTCGATTTCATGTTTAAAGGGAAGACTCGCCAAATGACACCGCACCCCATCTGGGCCTTCCTCTCGCTTATACTTCACATCCTCGTACTGAAGTAGTCAGAATAATTATTCGTGTGTATACATGTGCATTTTACTTTATTTCATTCTATAAGTTTGGTTATTACACTGTATGTAAAATTGTAAAATTAATAAAAGAGTTGACTCTGGTTAAAATAGTTTTAAAGTGTAAATCGTTTCGATCACTTCAGTAACCTTCCTCAGTTGAACTGAATTAAGATGAGTTTGGCAAGCTTAAAACAATTGAAAAGTGATTATTAAAATTCAGAAAAGTGCTAGTTAAAATTCTTTAAGTTGTGGTAAACGCGAGGGAAGTCGATATGCTCATTGATTGAGTTCTCGTCCTTTGCTGAATGCCACGCTTCTAAAAAACAGCACTTTTGTTTATTATGTAACATTCATTTACATTACTGAGAAAAATCCAGCTAAAAGCCAATTTTATTACCTTTGTACATAGAGTAAGGCTATTAAAACTTAAAGTACGTATGTGGCCAAGCGAAAACGTTTGGTGAAAGTCAAGTTAGATGTTTCTTGACAGATTTCTGTTTTCTGGACATTCACACTTCGAGTTTTGACGGGCGTTTTGTGCTCTCGAGAAAGGAAGCGGCCGCTAAACATTTTTTTTTTTTACTTGGCCTAAAGAAAATATTTTTTGTTAACAGCCTCTCTTCTACGGTGGTTCACAACTGTTACGGCAAAAGGCAAACTCAAGCGGCAAAAGCGAAATTTCCACAGCAAAAAGCCAAACACTCACTGCAACAGAAAAACAAAGCCAACGGCTTGTACTTGTCTGAAGAGAAGCTTGGCAAACGGAATTACCTCTAACGCAACCTCTTGACATTCACGGAAAAATGGGAAAATTGAAAAATACATGTTTTAATGGATTTCGAGCGAAGTCAGCGAGATTTCTGATTTAGCACACACGACGAAAAGGCACATTTCCGAGTTTTCGTAAACATGGCGGAAACTCGAAGGTAAAACTTTTCGTCGCGTTTCCGAACGCATTGCATTTGAACACGTTTCTGTCAATTTTACGTTATGTAAAATACAATCGCATTTTTGTTTCATCTGAAACGTTAACACTGACTCTTGACTGTTGTGAATCCGCTCGCAATTTCTTTTAACGGTTACTATTTAAAAATCAGACTTTTTTGCTTCACGACCAAGGTGTAAGCCGTAAGGCAGCCAATTTAACAGTAACATGCAATGGAACACATGTATAAATAAGCATCTTACCTGTAAAACACTTGAAGACGGTTCTATTGTGATTCGGTATTGCTGAAATATTTTCTGGTTGAGCTCGAAACTACAGTAGATTTAAAGAGAAAATGTTATACACCTGTCGCACAAATTCAATAGGTTTCTTTTTTGATGTTTAGGATCTGAGTCTTAAACCATATGGTCACCATAATGCCCGTATCCACGACGATTTGACTATACGCGTCGCGTCAGGCGGCTATTTACGGTGGCCCTGAAGTGCCAAACAGAACTTTCTTTTTAAAACAAATCTTTCTTTTTGAAGATATAACTTTCTTTTGAAAACAAAACTTTCTTTTACAAAACAAAACTTTCTTTTTCTTAACAGAACTTTCTTTTGCGAAACAAAGCTTTCTTTTTCTTAACAGAACTTTCTTTTACGAAACAAAGATTTCTTATTAAAAACAAAATTATTTTTAATGAAACAAAACTTTCTTTAATGAAACAAAGCTTTCTTTTATGAAACAAAACTATCTTTTAAAAAATGTGACTTTTTTGTTTCCTAAAAAAGCCAAAATAATCTAGTTCCTTTTTGAAAACAAACTTTCTTCTTAAAACGACTCAACAGTAAAACAAAAAGAAAGATATTTTAAAGGGAAGTTTTGTTTTGTAAAAGAAAGTTATGCATGTTTCATGACAAAATGTTTGTTTCCTAAAAGAAAGTTTTGTTTTTCAAAAGAAAGTTCTGTTTCATAAAAGAAAGTTCAGTTTGGCACTTCTGGGCCACTGTAGAGCACTTTGACCTGGAAATTGTCAACTTCTGGAGCGCGTGGATTTAGGCTGATTGAGTACCGGTTTTACATTTTATTTTTCGGCGACAAAAATCAGATCGACAACCTTCCGCACCTTTCGAAACATGACCACACCTAGATCGACAAACTGCGAAGAACAAGTTAACTGGGAAGGTCAAAAAGAGCGCGTAACTAAACTTGTGGCACTGAAGTCGCAGCAATCAGGCGCAGAAATAATATTGAACTCGATAAAACCATGAAGGAACTGAAATCGTAAGCAAAGAAACCGCTGCCCGAACTGAGAGCTATTCAAACAGGATGTAGACACGAGAGTCTTTGGAAAGAACGAAAACATATTTGCAAAAACCTGTCAGTAGGAACAACGACAAATGATAACCAGATTTGAAGGAAGATCTCGAGCAATGAACTACGTTTTTTGGAAACTTAATATAAAAATCTATCCTAAAGCGCCAGCTGGCTAATTGAGGTCTCAAAGACATAATGTTTGTACGCTTTAGCTTAAGCAGCTGGGCATTTTTGTTTCGATTTTCTCTACTTTTATAGAAACTACGCAACTAGAACAGACATATACTAATACGGGTCCTTAAAGTAATACTGACTTTTGTGCAACTACCACAGTTTCATAATCGGTGAAGGTTTTTGAGGAAACTACAAAATCTTGACTTTATTGTTTCTGTGATTTTGCCGTAACAGAGCACGATGTAGGAAGAGAGCGCACGATAGTATGCCGGGGTGGAAGAAGATAACAACTTATAAAAATATCTTAATTCATGAACATTGTGAATATAAACTAGCATTTCGAAATTCCTAAACATTTGACTACTTAGGTCTTTCATTTTAGTTTAAAACTGAACTTTACACTGAGTATGCCTATCGATCGTTCAGGTTGAGCGTTGTTTTCAAGGTTATATATTTATATCTCTGTTGTTACATATAGGAATCCCATTGCTCCGTGTATCACCAGAACGATTATAAGATTCTCTAAATTCATCTATAGAATATGTAGTTTTTCAAATTGAGATCAGTAACTTAAAATTATAAACAAGTACTAGTGCGAATATTTGTTTTAATTCTTAAGCTCTAACTCGACCAATTTTTGTTAAAAATTTGGTATATACAGAAAATTAATTTTGGAATTTTTGGAAACTTTTAAGTTATAGCGACAAATCGCCGCCTGTGTCGATCATAGACTCAGAACTGTTGTTTAACTTTCGGTTATAAAATATTAAACAACAACCTAAAATGTGAAAAATCTTTGACACTGTTTTGAACTTTGATAATTTCAAAAAATCTCTTGAAATTCAAAATTTCAAAGTAATTGATTGAAAATTGGTGGATTTGGAAGTCATGGAAGAAGCATAGAAAACTGAAAAACAGTTAATAATTTCAATTTTTAAATTTTGAGAAACGTCTAAGTTTCCGCCCAGTAATGATCAGGTTTATGGGGTTCCGATTTATCATTATATGTAACAACAGAGACGATATACGGCACTTGGCTTTCTCGGATTTTTTAAAAGGAGAGTTTGAGGGAGAATTAAGAAGGAAAAGAAGGATTTTGAACGCGGGCAATAAATACTTTAAAAATAGCTTTGTTCCCAGATGAGTAAGTGCCGTCCTTCGGAGAGCATACAAGATGATGTTCATCCATTAAATTTTAACTCCAAAAATTAACTAAACTCACTTAAAACCTATTAAAACCCCAAAAACCCTAAAATTCCTTTGAAATCAACAACTTCCTCCACCTTTTTTCCCCCCCAATCATCTCCAAACCTTCATCAGCTTTGGTACTACGTCGCTATATAACTTAAAAATTTGTTTTTTGAAATTTAAGCCAAGATATCGGCATAATATGACGTAGTTGTGCAGAAATTTCGATAAAGCTTTAACCGGTGCCCCCTTTAGCCACGAGCCAAAAACATCGACGCGACCCGAGATACTTGAAAAAAGCTTTTATAATTTGTTCCAGTGTCCATAAACAATAACTTCAATTCGAGGTCAAGTTCCAATTTCTCATGCATTTGCTGAATTTTGGCCCTACTGGCCTCGACTTGAAGTTTTTGTTTTGACAACTGGGGCGTACAATGAGAGTGGTTTATATGTGATCCAAAAACTAAACCTACTACCGGCTATGTGGAAATAGTGCAGCCGCAGGAACGCTGAAATAATGCTTCCCGGCAATCATTGAGAAACGTGTGCTTCCCGGGGCGAAATTTCATAAATTTGGACGAGTCGCGGGCGTACAACCGCGTCAACCATATTTCTTGGTTAGATCACAGCACAGTCAACCACAGTGTTATAACTTTGTAGATCCAAACACCGAGATCCATTCTCAAACTATCGAGCCATAGTGCAGTCAGCCAAAAACGGCTTAATTGCCTTTGTTACTTTGCTTTCTGCCTTCCGATGAAGTGCTGCAGGATCTGCGCCATAAAGAAGTTGGACTGTCCGATATCAAGTCGGCAGTAGAACAGCAAGTTGTCAAAAGAATGAAGTTATTAAATTCATGTTGAGCGGCTAGTTTGCGAAAATACATCAATAACTAACCCCCCCCCCGAATTGCGAACCTCCTGCTCAGCGGAGTGACGTACTGATTGAAGATCGCGGATGACCCTGGGAACTAGCTAGGATCATGGAATCATGCTATATGTCACACTACATGAAGTAGACGTCCAAAACTAAAACTGTCCATCCAAAATGGCGGTTGTGATCGTTCATCAGTTTATGAGGGAGAGCACTGAGTAACGACCATCAAAACCATGAACGAGTCTGCGATACTTTAGATCTATCTCAGCGGTTTTTTCCATCACTACGCAAGGTCACGCAAGGACTTACGCAAGTAATGGAAAGCTAATGGCGGCTCGGCGATCGCCTCGCTCAACTCTCTGACGACTCTTGAATCTACTGACCTGGTATATTTCAAC
>JAOBYE010722466.1:0-18657 GCA_025403585.1 Parazoanthus swiftii
GAATTAGGCTGTACCGTGTGGACTTTTTTCTCTAAAATAATAATCGTACCGGTACGATTATTAGGGACTTCAGAGTAGTTGTTGTCACAGCACTGTCCACAGGTTGACCACTTTCAGATTCTTTTTGTGTACAGAAACTACTCAAACTTACTTGTTTAAGTGACATTTGTCCCATCTGGGCAGTTGGTGGTGCCACAGAACTACCAGCAGTCTGTAGAGGGCATAAGGCAAGTTAGTTACTTTACCATAAACATGTAACAGTTTACAAAGGAAAAGATTGTACGATCATGTAGTAACATGTACTCTGTGAAATTAACATGTACTCTATGTATGTAAAATTGTTCATTCTTTGAATGAGCGAAGTAAATATTAAATACATGTATGTGTTTAAAGAAGTTTGTGGTCTGGCCTTTTACTTTATTCTTGTGCTGGTGCGACTCCAGTACAAGTTCTCTAATGACCACAGGCAGTGTGATAAAAGAGAGTCCCAAAAAAACTTAACCCTCAGCAATTCCAGGGATTGAAATGGGGATCTCAACCATTCTCATTCAGGACTTCTAGTTTGTTAATCTCAGTAATATCTTTTAAATTCAAAAGTGTCATCCTTGTGAAAGTACATGTACTGTACATAATTATGTGTTAAGGAGTTTCAGACATCCTCGCCCTCCTTCCAGGCAAGTTTTGGGTGATCATTCTTTAAAAAGTAATAGTTGATTTATTGTTCACAACAAGAATCACAGGTTTGACCAACTGTACTTTTTGTCTTACCGTGGGTGGGGCTGGTCTGGGTGGAGGTTTTGAGCCAGCTGGAGCTGCACCTATTGATAATTATACCACAACACTGAATTTTTAAACCAAATGTTTACACAGATTATAAGAATAGGATTCATTTCAAAAAACCTAAAATTTGGCTCTCATCTGTCTCATTTAATTGTTGTCAAGTGAAGTAGCAATTATCTCACTTCCACTTCCACTTCTACCTTCTGTATGTATGATTCCTTGCAAATTAAATAACTACATGATAACTCGTGAATATAAAACAAAGTTTGTTAAAATGTGAAAGATATAAACTGGTTTCCATACACTCTTACTATTCAGAGTACCTCAATCAAAAAATAAACACACTGTACATTTCAGATTAAATGTCAAACTTCTATTTTGAAACATAACCTGTCAACAAAGTTGATAAAAAATAGACCTCTCAATTCCTGAACATGAATAAAAAAGGTTGTATTGGGCAGGTGCAACAACTGCAAATGTTTGTCACTCTATCAATTGCTTCCTTTTCCAGATCTTTGATTTGTTTGAAGACCTGTGTGAATTGTTTCTTTGTTCTTGTTAATTAAAATTAAACACCTCTATGAAATTATGCATTTCCACTGTGTTTAAAGGGTTAGATAATAAGATATTTGTCTGAGTCGCTTGTTGTCTTAGTGTACCTATTAAGGCCAAAAAGTAACTTGAAACAATAAATTGCACAATGATACTAAGTTATAGTAGCCACTTAAAGCGCTAAATCAGGGACCTCTATAATATGGACACTGGAGTATGTCCCTTGGTGTCCCTGATGAAGAGGTCTGGCTGTTCACACTTCACTCAAGATTGCTGAACATATAGTTGTGAGGTGCACAATTATAAAGATACATTATTTAACAAGATCCTGAATTCAGGAAAAACTGCAACTTGTATTTTTTAAAAATCAGAAAGTCAGATCTAAAGCCTTTAGAAAGTAAAAGAGTTTATTACCAAAAGTACATGAATCGGCTTAACCTAACAAATACAAACGGTTTTCAGATACAGTAAGAACCGACAGAATAAAAGACTAAAAAAAATTATGACATACCTTGATGCTGTTGTGGTGGCAGCTGTTGACCATAGCTTTGCTGTGGAGGCTGTTGACCATAGCTTTGCTGTGGTGGCTGTTGACCATAGCTTTGCTGCTGGGGTTGTTGACCATAGCTTTGCTGTGCAGGTTGTTGGCCATATCCCTGATTTGGTGGCTGTTGTCCATATCCCTGATGGGGGGGTTGCTGGCTGTAACCTTGCTGTGGCGGCTGTGAAGGGTAACCTCCCGGCTGAGGTGCACCATATAGCTGGCCACCCGCAGGGGGTGGGGCTCCACCATAAGGTGCTCCAGGTCCACTAGGAGGTGGGCCACCATAAGGTGCTCCTGGGCCACTAGGAGGGGGGGCACCATAAGGTGATCCACCACCATAACCTGGTGCTATTCCAGGGGGTGGCGGTCCTCCTGTGTAAGACAAATCAATAACTTACTGAGCCATAATGTTGATCAGATTTTATAATGGAGGCCAAGAGAGACATAAATTAAGATGTCAAACATGTCTTCCTGGCTTGAGTCTGGTTTGGCTGATCCATGGAAACGTATGCTTCCATTAACAAAACTAATTTCCCAGTTCACAGTCAAAGGAACAAAATTTATTATCAAAAATATCTTTTAACATTTGCAAGATATTTTATAAAGTGTAAAGGGCCCAAAGTTCTGGAGTTTCTAAAAATAAAAGTTGTAAAAACTGGGCTTTTTTGGGACAAGTAGAAGTATCAAGTAATTTGTTGGGGTTACTATAGAAACATCAATGCCTCTTGTAGTTTACAATTTCAGTTTCAGTTATAACTTGCCAAGACAATATTCATTCAAACAGACCATACAATGTACTTTATTGATTCAAAACCTGTAATTCACTCACGAAAACTTAGTTACAATAGACCTTATGCATAATCTTCCCCATTGACCATGAACAAAAACTTTGAGTCGAGGTTGGTAAGGCAGAAAACTTGGAAACCGACCTCCACTTGAAGTTATTGTTTATCGCCACTGGGGTGTACTACTCATATGGTCTATCCACCTTATTATAATTTCACTTGAATGTTCAGTATGTTTAGTTAATGAGATACCTACCAGGGTAACCTGGTCCTCCTCCTGGGGGAGGGTAACCTCCTGGTGCTGGGGGATAACCTCCGGGCGCTGGAGGGTAACCTGGACCCCCTGGACCAGGGGGATAACCAGGCCCTGGGGGGTAGCCGGCACCAGGGGGATATCCTGCCTGCAAAGACAATAATAATAATAATAATAATAATAATAATAAATCTTTATTGAGGAAGCCAACATCACAAAAAAGTGGTTTACAGAAGGGTCCTCGATAAATAAAATGAAAAAAATAAATGTATAATCTAAAGAATATTACAATGAAGCATAAAATGAAACATTAAGTATCTATTTTAGTATTTTTTAAGTATCTATTCTATTTTAGACAGCACTGTGCATCAGACATGACTTTACTTCTTATCCTCTTTTCTTTCATTCAACAAAACTTGAAAACCTTTAATTATTTTAGATTTTTGAAAATGAGTTTCAGAATACAATGGAACTTTCTTAAGGCCGACTTCCATACAGTGCTTTTTGTCACAAGTGCAACTTTTTGCAATCAACTGTAAAAATAAGATGAACTCCTACTTTGTTGAGATCGCACACTAGAAGACAGTTGTCAAAAAATCCTTGTATGCATGCTAAGTCAAAAAATTGATTGCAAAGAGTTGCGGGTTCAACAATAAACACTAAATGGAAATCAGCCTTGAGTTTATACAAGGTCTTTTTTATTTTTATGTTTACTTGGGGCTCCTCAAAGCTCCAAACCAATGCAGTTGAAATTTTCAATTAGCCACATGTAGCACAAAAGAAAGGAACTACTGACAGTTGTATTAACTAAAATTTAATTTCAAAATGATTAAGAAAAAAGAAATGTCCAATTTAGTTCACAATTTGGTCACTTTCAAAAACTATAAACCGGGTCACTTCTGATACATGTATACTGTTTGAACCAAAACAAGATATTACATTTTACATTTTATATTTTACAGTTATATCCTAACTGTAAATTTTTTTAAAATTAAATATAATAAATTCATGACTGTGAAAAAATTTCTTCCAATGTCAGTCCTGAAAAAACTTGCAAATTGCAGTATAAATTTAGGCTTGGAAGAAGCTGGGCCTCGGAAATGCAAACCATGCATATATCGGTATTAGCTGACATACATCACCAGGGGGGTAGGCTGGGGGGTATCCTCCATAACCACCTGGGGGTGGGTATGCCATTGTCACTAACAATTCCTGGCAAGAGAAAGAGAGCAATTATTAAAAATTACCACTGAATACATGTCATTTATTGTATAATTATATTGGATAAGCGACTCAACATAATAATTATAATAATTATATACTTCTGTACAAGACAAAATTTTTAAGTCATGAAACTTGACCCGAAAAAAATAACTTGACCTATATACACGAGAGAAAAAAATAACACCCCTTAAAATCACCGAATGCAGGACTCTTCACCAACAGCAGGCCTGTCAGTGAGACATGGGTCATTGCCTCTGCACATGCCCAAAGGGCAAAATAATAGTTTTACTGCAACTTTTGGACATTTTCCCACAATTTTTGTCCAAAAGAGGGCTGCTTCAAGTAGTAGGATGGTGCAGAGAATTTTTTGCATTCTAAAGATTACTGAAATATCATTTTAAAGTGACATGTACTTGCAGTGTACTTTTATTAGACTTTGTGCAACAAACTTTCATCGTGCATAGTTTTGAATTAGGATAAAAAGAGAGGGGACTGGTACTGAAATTATGGCATCAAAACGAGAAATGGTCCTTGGGATGATGCAGGGTCTTCCTGAAAATATGACTTCGATAGTTTTTACTTTGTTTGTATCTTATCCATCTGAAGGTGGTTTACAGCTACTTTCCTGCTGATAACCCAACATCCATTATGTTACTTCTGTAAAAAAAAAACTTAAGCATGGACTAACATTTGCAGTATCATCGAATACTGTAGAACGTGGTTCATTTTAGAGCAGAATGACAGCAATCATGGACTACAAAGCACTATGTAGCTGTGCTGTGTCACACTTCTCAGCTGACAGAGTTTGCAGATAAATGAAGCTAAAATGTTATTAAGTTTGTGTCTTAAAGCAAGTTTTGATAAATAAAAAAAATGCTTGTATGATTAAAACCATTCATTATTTGTCTTTTGTATTTAAACAAATCCCTGTTTCCCTCAAAGATCGTGTTGTATAGTTTAAAGTAAACTACTTTGCTTTCGATTACATTGTAACAAAATCAAGTTTTAATGGCACATTATTTTTGTTTACATAGTTTCTATTCCTCTTCCACTTTATTCACCAAAAAAGGCCTCTTTCACTGCATTTTTTTCTGTCTAGATATGTAATCCAGAAATCATAGACTTGAAATTTGTAACTGATAAGGAAGCACCAGTTTTTGTTTGAAAAGCAGGGTTCAACTTATAGAACACATTGGATGAGCTTATACATGTATGTATGCAAGTATGGTACCTATATACAGCTGTTCCAAAAAAACCTTGTCATGTGTCAATAGTCAATATCGGAACTGAAAGGAACTTTGGGTACATTAACGGGTTTGTCAGAGGTGAAATAGCAGTCCCTGTTGAGTCGTGAAGTCGCAGTTAAAAATAATCTAACTCAGCTAGCCAATCAGAAATCTGACTGCGTCTTTTGCACGTGAACTTCCCGTGTGGTCATAATTTTTTCCAGTCAAAATTCACAACGCTTACCCACTGCATCTTTGAACAATAGTACCGATGACAGGTAATACGCAGCCATATCCGTTCTGTCATAGAGGGTCGATCTAACAATAGATTTCGGTCTATATAACCTCTGACAAACCCTTTAATATTTAGTGGCAATTAATAATTATAATAATGACAGTGATAATAATTGTACCCTCTACATTATGCAAAGTCAATGCTAATTGTAATAAATTATGTGTTCTCCTTGAGCCCCCAAAGTTCCTTTCTGTTCCAGTATTAATTGTTGACTATGACAAATTTTTTTGAAATAGCTGTATATGGTATTATAATTTGACAACTCCTAGGGGTTCAAGTATCATAACTTAAAACCTTGCTGTAATTAGAGCATTAATAATAGAACTGTGACCATATCTAGAGCTTTACACAAAGTGTTTAATATCCTTTCCTTATAGGTTTTAGTTATTTGTTTTTATACACACAAGTATTAAATATTGTATGACATGGAAACACATAAAACCTTTTGTACATAGGTATTATAAAGTCACTACTGAATTTCAAAACTTCATTCTCTATCCTATCTCCTCAACAAAATGCAAACTGAACCAGAGACATTTTAGTGTTTTTATCAAGAACATAAATATTAATTTCATTTTCTTTCAATCTTTGAACAAAATAACAGCAATTTTGAAGAAAAAATGAACTTGGTTCTTCTGCTATTCAAATGTATCTAATGATCGTTAATTTTGGACCAAGTCCACAAGTTAACCTACAATAATTGTAGTTCTGTACCTACTCTAGCAAAAAGTTTCAATTACTTGGAAGGGCAGGGGGGTGCAGCCTTAGTCAAAACCAATGTTAACAAGGTACAAGGGTTAAAATTTTCCCGGGGGGGGGGTACTTCAGGGTGAAAGTGGTAGGGGTGATCGTCGGGAAGCTAGAATTTCTACCCTTAAAAATACCTAGTGGAAAAAAAATTCACCTTAATTTCGCCTTCAGCCTATCGTTTTAGCTTAAATAACCCCTAAAAAATATCAGTTTTTCTTCCGAGTGCGATTTTCGCTCAAAAATACCCTAAAAAATACCAGATCACTGATTTTATACCCTAAAAAAATACGACGGTCATACCTACCATCCATTTATAGAGAGTACCCCCCCCCCCGGGAAAATTTTATCCATTTTTCATACCTTTTCTGTAATTTTTGCCACACCTGTCCCAACAAAAGTTGGCAGAAACCATAATTTTTTAAGATCATAAGGGAGATGCCTCAACAAAGTCCTTCTGCATACTGAGAGTGTGCTAATATCTGTGAGTTCTTTGTTTATGAAAATTAACATTGCATTTGAGAAATTTAATGATACTGGTTGAAGTGTGTTAAAGCACCTTTCAATCAATTTAATTATAGGGGTGACAACATCTTTTCGTATATAGTATTTGCTAGTCACCTTCTTTCCATAAAGAAGAAGTTTTATAAAGCAATGAGGAAATTATGAGAGAATCGAAACAAAGGGAATCGAACTACAGTGGTGTTGACTGTATGACAAAAATATACATAATAGTTAATACATGATTGTACAGTCTTGACATTCACATAACATAAACATGCAGACAATTTCCGAAAATGAATTGCAAGATATTCGTGCGTAGTCTGCTTTAAGCTTTTGCTAACCAGCTGGTTCACAAACTCAGCTGACGTGTTCCACTGGACGGTTTCGAGGGGATCTTAAATATTCTATTTGTCAACTATTGTCAGTGAAATGTCAATCTGCATACGAGTCACGAACTGGGAAAAATAGCTGTTCAAGCTGAAAAACGCTTTTACGTTCTGACGACACCGCTTCAAGAAAACAACGTGTTTCCCTCATTCATACTGAAAGTATTCAAAATGCAGCAAAATATTAATTCAATGTCTAAATTCTGATTTGAAAACAGCTCCTGCAGGATCTGCAATCATCGCAAATTGTATAGATCTATAATGCGGAAATTCATGAAGATTGAACATATCTACAGATACAAGGCAGACCATGGCTAAATAGGTGACAAGATCTTTAAATTACCTTCTTCCGTGTGCTCAGCAGGAAAAGGAAACGATAAAAAGAACCAGTTTTTATAAAAGCACAGCTTCCTGAATTGCTATCCACCCAAAAGCGATGGAGGATCTCAAGGGCCGCGCACTCACAAATCGTTTGGAAGACTGAAACTTAATGTTTGTGTTAGGTGCCATATTTGGATAAGTTGCCCTTTTATGGCTTTACGAGTCGTTGAGTATTGTGAAATAGCTCTCAATCTGCGTGTGACGACACTTCGGCCTGGTGACGAAGAGCCGTGCCCCCAACTTCTATATTTGGAAAAACTTTCCATATATGGGTGTGGATGTTTCATGTGCACCGCCGGCGAAAGTTTTTCACGATCGATTTCGATGGTGCAAGCCGCCATTGCTATTGCAACGAAGAACTAGAAATAGCTTAATTTAAAACACGTTTACTTGGCTATATAAACAGTAATCTTTCAGAAAGGAGCCTTAAAGATTTTGATTACGAATAAAGGAAGGTAATCAGAATGGTTGATGATAAAACCAGTGCAAAAGATCTCGAGCAATGGATTGAACAGCTCAACGACTGCAAGCAACTGTCCGAAGCGCAAGTGAAGACGCTGTGTGATAAGGTTTGTTTTAGTACACTGTATTTCTTTCACTTCATTGTATTTTTATTAATCAAAGTACAAAATTGATATTTGGATAGTTTGATGCCTTTTATATTAGTAATATTAGCGCTGGAAAGGGGGCATAGACGTCTTGCTTTGAGGGATCATGGAAGTTTTCACGTCGAGAATCAACTGTATATAGTTGTACAGTTCGAGCTGTCATTGGGAAGCTTGAGATTTTTGACGCGTTCTTCCTCTCGTCGCTTTATTTTTGTTGTTACACTTATGTGCTGTTTCGTCGATGTATATTTCTGTTAATGTTTACAGAAATAGCGTTCAAAATCGCATTTAAGCCAACGCAGTTTGGTTTGCAGTATGATCATATTTCTTGCTTGTTGTATACTCTTGCAGGCCGTACAAAAACCGGTTTTCTCAAACAAAGCAGACCTGTATCAAAATGTTGTTGTTTACTATTTCATATTTTTCTCAATAAACGAAAAATGAAGTTGTATATTTGTTCTCTGAAAACTGAAAGACTAAAATGAAAAATCTGAAGCTAAGCAGTTTTTCCTTAATTTTTTATTTTTTATTATATTTATATTTGCACTTTTTGTGTAGTCTGATGACTAACGTCAAGCAAGACATACTAATATTTATTTGAATGCATATAGTTTAACAGTTTGTGCCAGTTGTTTTAACTACAACATAGTACTTAGAAATGATCATTTAAAATGCTGTTACAATAGAAATAAATGTATCAGTTTATATTGTAGGCATTATCCAACTCATCCAGGGGGGGCTGCTCCCTTGCTTGTCGAAGGAGCTTGTCAGTATATTTGTAAAATACCCAAAATATAGCTGATTTTCACTCTTACGTTGGTGCTGCCTGGTGGCACACTTGAGAGATATGTCTGAGCACTTAAGAGCCTGATGCTCCGGTGTGATGTCACTCGGACTGTTTACAATGCTCAACCAATCAAATTTGAGGATAAAAATTTTTCATCCTCAGGACAACACCATGAGATGCATCATTTTACTGGAGGTGTTGAAAAAGTTCTGTCAGTGAGTTTCTGATTGGTTGAGGAGAGAGACAAATTTGTTGGAATTTAAGCATGGGCCTACATCACACCAGAGCGTTAGGCTCTAAAGTGCTCAGACTCGTCTCTTAAGCACCCCACTGGGAAGGGCTGAGCTCAGAGTCTTAAACACGGGCTATCCCTAAACGTAGCTTGCCTGAAAATTACACTACCCTTTATCTTGGAGTATCACTCCCCCCTCCAAAACTGAGAGTATGAAATGTCATTTTGGTGTCTATTTCAGAAAGTTAAGAGACAAAAGCATACTGTTTTAGGATCCTTTTCTTTACAAAAATAAGTAAGCTTACCAAACTTGAAATTTTTGCCTAAGCTATCCTTAAGGAATACCGATTGCTAGTTTCAACCCATAACCCTTTCAGCCTCAGCCAGTTTTTAACATCTATCATCTCACAGTATCAATACTATTAAATTGAGTTGTTTGGTAGTGAGAATAAAGGAATTGATCACACAGCAATTTATCAAAAGATGAAAAAAAAATTCCCCTAACCTTTTTACAAGGAAACTGTAGAGCCATTTTATAAGAAATCAGCAGTGCGTGTGGCTGAGAGAATTAAGTGATATGACAAGTCCCCTTCACCCCCCCCCCCCCTTCTCTTCTCCAGTGTTTGACGGACCATAACACTTGCAATCTCTGAACAGTCAACCATAAGGGAAAAATTGAATGGAATGTGCACCCTAATGAGGGTAATTTTATCTGGCATTTTGCATCTACAGTATTTAACTCAGTACTTCTCGTTTGCAGTTGCTTGCTTTATAATTTTTGAAAAGAAACAAATTTAAAATCGAAATATAGTCTTCTTCGCACACAGCTGAGTGTTAGTAACTCTTCAAACTTACATCCTGATAATTGAGTCATACATTTCCAGGCCAAGGAGATCCTCAGTAAGGAGTCCAATGTCCAGGAAGTCAAATGTCCAGTCACTGTTTGTGGAGATGTACACGGCCAGTTCCATGATTTGATGGAACTTTTCAGAATTGGCGGCAAATCACCAGACACAAACTATTTGTTTATGGGTGATTATGTTGACAGAGGTTATTACTCCGTAGAGACAGTGGCCTTGCTAGTTGCACTAAAGGTGAGTCTGGCTGTGGCTACTGCTCCCCTTTTTAGTAAATTGTACCAATAGTACTTACAGTTCATTTTATTAGTGATTGTCAGGGTTCAAAAAAGCTGCTGATTCGGGACCTTACTGGCAATTTTTATTATTAAGCAAAATATCAAACTTAAGTTTAAGATACCAGCAAACTTTTCCACAAACACATGGTGTATTCCATTTCTGCTTTGCGTTATGAAAGAAACATAAAAGTAAAGAGGTTTTTACTTTTCCAAGTTAAGAAGATTAATTGATGCAAATGAAAATAGTCTTGGTGACAGTCATGAACTGTAAATTTTAATTGGGGAAACTCAAACCATGAACAAAAACCAGACTCCTGTCACCAATAAGCAGGCGAACATGATGAAATGTACATGTAATTATTATTGTCTGGGATGAGCTTGTCTTATGAAAGTCTTGGTAGTATGTTGTAATAAAAATGTTTTCATTGTGGTAACTTTTTGAGAAGAACACAGTGATTCTTTGCAAACCATGCACAGAGGAAGGGTTTGTATACCTGCCAACTCTCACTCCTTAGGCGTGAGTCTCATGCCTGCTGGTTGAAAACTTCGATCTCACGCCGGCTCTTGCTTGCGGCCCAAATTCTCATGCCTGATTGATAAATGTGAGGTGTTGTCACCTTGCTTGACACAATTTCCAAAAATATGTAAACTCAGACTGATGTAAGAAGTGAAAACTATGTGTAAAATGAATAAATGATGATATTTTCCTCGCAATCTTTGATTTTTGAAGTGAAAAGCACTGGGAATGAGGTCGCACTGGGAGCGAGGTCGCGCTTATACACGTCCTAAGATTGGTACTGGGAAATGTGTTCGCCCCGTGTGGCTAAAGGCAAAGCATTTTCTTGATAACTTCGTCTTCGGAAGACCTCCGACATCTTCGAAAGTTTTCGGACGTCTTCGGAAGTTTTCAGACGTCTTCGGAAGTTTTCAGACGTCTTCGGGAATCTTCGGAAATGTTTGTGTCGCTTTAAAAAAATCCAGTTCAAGCTGGTTCAGACTTTAGTTTGCAATAGGTTTTTATGTTGCTGGTGAGTTTGGGAATTCGTTAATTATTAGTCTTGAAAAAGCTGGGGGAAAAGTCAAAAGTTTTGTCTGCAAAATTATTCATTAACTCTGGAGTTTTAATGCTCCAGCTCTTTACCTAGTAAGCAGAAAGCTTTTTGAACTAAAAGGTTGGAATGTTTGGTCTTGACAGGTTCGCTATCCACATAGGATAACAATATTGCGAGGGAATCATGAGAGTAGACAGATAACCCAAGTGTATGGCTTCTACGATGAATGTTTAAGAAAGTATGGCAATGCCAATGTATGGAAATACTTCACGGACCTGTTCGACTATCTTCCTCTTACAGCACTAGTAGATGGCCAGGTAAGTCCCCTTTATTAAATTCACATAAAATTATACTGATTTCAAGTAAGAAAAACTAACGAGGTTCGTCTGTGTTTTTTAAACTGTTACAAAACTACTGCTATTTGCTGTGTGACCCTTCTTTGTTGATATAAGTTTGTTTTATACTGCTGATAATTATCCACGATCTATGGACAGATGGCATGTCTGAAGAGCCCATCTGCAAGAGAGTATAACATGTGTGCTGACCTGTTTGACATTACCTTATTATAGGAAATTATTGATGCACTTTATTAACGCGACATAAATTAATGCAACATCTAATTAACGCAAATTGCTTTTGGACTTTTAAAATGTAATTACCTGTATATTAACGCGAATCCCATCTCCATAGTTGACAAAGTAATTAAATTAATGCCAAACAGAAAATTTGAACACAACAACAAATCTTTATTACCAATTAAGACAGTAAACGAGAAGCTACGCATTGCAGAGAGACGCAAGCGTAAAAACAGAAATGAAGTCTGCTAAATATAAGCCATCACCACTTGTTCAAGGCGGCCTTGAAATACCGATAGAAGTCACAGTGAGATGGGCAGATGAGCGGGGGCTGCAAATTTTAAAAGAGAAAGTGGATTCCGTAAGGTATCCAGTAGGTGATGAAGAGAACTATATGGACAACTCAAAAGAAATTTTAAAGTCGATACTAAATGATGTAGAGATTATTGAATCTGGTAGTGACAGCAAACATTTCGATTGTGATAGCCAACAATTCAACGAAGAAGCTGATTGTGATAATGAGCAGTCCAATAGTGAACAATCTGATTGTGAGGTTGTGATAGTGAACTGAGTTACATCAATATATTGTATTTTGATATTAAAAGAGTTAGTGTTATATGAAACAAATCAAGGTCTTTTTAATTAACGATAAACAAAAATTACATACTTAAAATTAACGAATTTTTAAAGTTCACGTTAATAAAGTGCACCGTTAGTTTCCTATAATAAGGTAGACTTGATTGTCAGTAGCCTAAACCAACCTCAGATAGTTATAAACCAATGAAAACATTGAAAACCTGTCCCCTTTTCTATAGAGCTAGTAATATGTTAGAGCTTGCCTTAATATTGATTTTGATTGAAGATTCCTATGTAGTTAATTTGCACTTCACCGTTACTTCATCATAGGTACTTAAGCCAATGACATTTGTGGGTTTGACACCAGTTAAGTACTGAGAAGATACAAAATGATGCCAATCACTGCATTAACATTAAATGCTTTAAATCATCATCTCTTTAATTTACATTTGTTTTGATGCAGTAGTTCATGTATCCATGTGTATGGATGGCATGTGTGAATTTTCAATGCTTTTTTTTCATTGTTTCAGATATTTTGCCTTCACGGCGGCTTGTCACCATCCATTGATACTCTTGATCACATCAGAGCACTTGACAGAATACAAGAAGTTCCCCATGAGGTAGGATTTAGTTGACAGTGCCTTGTGTTTGTTGTTTACATCAGCTGACATTGTGAGGATGCTTTTTCAGGAATTATTTTGGCTTCTTTCTGCCCAGTGATTTGAACAATTACACACTACTGTATGAAATCGTAGTGAAATCATTCTGCAATGATGAGGGCACCAAGGAGCTAAATAAAGAAATGTGATTGTTTATATAACCCAAGTTAACTTTATAAGAGTCTCTTTGTCTCACGAGGATGGTTTGGTGAGAAGTTTACCCTTACCCCCTCCCCCTGACCCATTATTTTTGTAAAATTAGTTAATTTGACCAAAGTCTAGCTTGTGGTAATGAATGGTCCAGAATAAAGTGGAGTTTTTGCTGGTGGCACAAATTGAATGAAGTAATTTGAAATTGCTTAAAATAGCGATAGTGAGAAGATGAAATACAATTTAAGTTTATAGCTTAATAATTACGGTAGATGAATAACAAGTTGTTGTAATGAAAATGAAATAAGACCAAGTAAAAAAAGAAGTTCTTCATCTCCACCTGCTTTACTCATATAAAATTTTTAATGATAAATTCTTCAAAATAAAGTTAATTTGAGAGTCTCACAGGGCAGAAAATAATGTCAGTAGTAGATTGATTCTGTCAAGAAAGTTTGGGGTGTCTCTTCAAATCAAGTCATGTAAATTTAAGATATTTATAATTGCACATATTAGTACCAGTTTAGTGCATTCCAGCTTTTATTTGACACAATTTTTCAAGGCAAGCTACTTTTAAGTTAGTATTTGTAATGGCAGTGGGCTCATGAAAATAAAGTTAAATTTCAAGTATGTTTTTAAAGTTGCTTTAATTGTCCAGTTTGTACTATACAATAAGGGCAATTTGGAAACTTTGAAAACACAAATGATATTTGTTTCTTGCCAGAAAACCTTAAAATGCTAGTAACATAATACATTGTATGCATAAGGTTGCTAGGCAACCAACAGACTAATCAAACACAAGTAACTCTACCCAAAATTAAGAAATAATTTCCCCATTTTTAACCAATTAGCACAAAGTAGTTTTTTCCCTCTTCACTATACTGTAAGATTGAAAATTATGCCATTATGCAAATCATGATCATTTTTTTGCAATTTATGATTAAGTGAAACATCAAGATTAAAATGGCACTCAATTGTTTCACAAGATTGTGCTTCCTTGTTAAAGGTCATCAGATGTACATGTATTTAGTGACAGTATTTCATGGGTGTGAGCACTTGAAGTCATAGCAGACCTGAGACTGTTTTTAGAAAAATAACAAATTAAACTTGGCAAAATAGTAGATTCCAAGAACTGCCTACTTCCTGTTTTTGGACAGTTCAACATATTATTTCTTTTTTCAGTTGCAAATTCACTAACACAGAGTGGGGGGCAACCCCTCTTTATGTCAAGAGGGGGTAAGGCTACTCCAAAATAATACTGCTCATGTTCAAAGTGAAACATAGTTAATTTTTTGTAATATTATCTTACTAACTTTTGTGTTGTTAATGATGTGTGCTGTCTAGGGTCCAATGTGTGACCTCTTGTGGAGTGACCCAGATGACCGTGGCGGCTGGGGCATATCCCCACGTGGTGCAGGTTACACATTTGGACAAGATATTTCGGAGACATTCAACCACACCAATGGACTTACCCTTGTAGCTAGGGCCCACCAACTTGTCATGGAGGTAGGCACAAAGATGACCAATCAAATTGAAATTATTCCTTTTTACAGAGTTTGCTAGGGTCATACATGTAGAAAGCCTGCAAAGTTCTGGGATGTTGCAAATTTGTTTTCCTTCTCTGGAAAGTTTAGGAATAGATGTAGCTCAGTTGGTTAGTTCACATCTGTAGGAGCTGGAAGTTGTCTGTTTCAACTTTCTTCTGCTCCATTTAGCTTTAGCTTTTAATACATGTGAAATGGAGCATTGTCAGAGGAGGGGGGGGGGTTAAAATGTGCACAGAGGGCCACAAGTTTACCAGTTAATTTAAAACTGTCACATGTTACCTTCATTAAATAAGGTCGCTTTACCTTTTTTTACCTTAAGTAGACCACTTTCATAGAAAGCTGGAGTAGCCATGAACAAAAACTTGGAGTCAAGGGCAGAAATACAGCAAGTCTATGAAAATTTGGCATTTAACCTTGACTTGAAGTTATTGCTTATAATTGTCACTGGGACAAATCATCAAAGTGGTGTGTTTTGATTGGGGTCTTGGAAAGGTGTACTCTTGTGAGCGAGGGCGAAACAGAAACTCAACTTAATTTATGAACAGAATGACAGATTCCAATGAGATACATTGTTGTGGACTTGTGATTAGATACACAAGTGTATTTATTTCTTAATTAAAGACTATAATTTTATCTTTCTATCTTGAAATTGGTTACTACTCACATCAAGAAGAATTTAATGTCATCAAGAAAAACATGTTCAAAATTACCAAATTGAGAACTGCTAAAGGTCACGAAAAAAAGTCCCAAGATTTCAGAAGATCAAAAGTGTACAAAACCCTGTGCTTAGATTGAAGATTATGCATAATATCAATATGTTGTTTGAACGAAAATAATGGTTCTGACTTGTTGGTTTCAGGGGTATAACTGGTGCCACGACAGGAATGTAGTAACGATCTTTAGTGCACCCAACTACTGTTACAGATGTGGCAACCAGGCAGCCATCATGGAACTAGACGATGCACTGAAGTATTCATTGTAAGTAGTTTGAACAAGACAGTGTGATGAAGTATTTGTTGCAAGTCGGTTGAACTAGACAACGTTGCAAGTTGGTTGAACTAGACAATGTGCTGGTATTAATGTTGTTATTTCATCAATCATTGTTAGGCTTAACTTAGGGTTAATTTCTTCATGAATATTCAGGATTAGAAGTTGGTACAGTACTTGTCTACTAGCCAGTAAAAGCATTGGCAGATAAGTAAACTTGACCCTAAACAAGTGTTGTGTGTCTTGTAAAATGTCTTAACATTACCTTGTGAATTTTGCTTTTTCTTCAATGCAAGCATGGGTTTTTCATTATGTTAAAAAAGAACATATTTTAAGAATCTCTACAAAGTTTTTCTGTATTTAACTGTTTGTAGATCAGTGAAGATAACTTAATGCCTGAGCTCGTGCTTAGAGCGGATAAAATTATTGCTCTGTGTTAGGTGACTACTGGCAGGTGATCCGTTTTACCGGTACCCCCCTACTGTTGTGAAAGGGTGTTAGTAAGAAAAGTTGCAAACTCTTGTCCCTAATCATATTGTTGACTTACAAAACGTTTTCTGCAGTTTGCAGTTTGACCCTGCACCAAGGAGAGGAGAACCCCACGTTACACGACGTACACCAGATTACTTTTTGTAATAGAACACTCTTGCTGTTCACTTTACTTCCCAACCCTCTTTACCGACGTACAAGATCCTCTACAAATTGGTGGTTGGCAGCTCAACGTGAGTTTTAGCTGAACACTCGTGCCTGCAGTACTCCTCTTGCCTGAAAAACTAAACACGCACAACTGTTATCACTGACGTTTTGTTCGAAACGTGAAAGTAGTCTCGGTTTGTTTGCAAAGGAACATTATAACTAAAAGAGAGAAGATATTCCAAGGACTTGCTTTCACTTGTTCGCCTCGGCTCTAAATCAGAATCAAAAAGTGTAAATAGCTCAGTAATGTATTGATAGTTTACCTGTATCAAGTGTACTCTGTGAAATAATGCTGGTAGATTCTTAATTACCATTCCTGATTAATGCTTTGAAGTTTAACTTAGAGTTGAAACTCGCTACAAAATCTGCAGCAAATATAATATGAAAAGTATTTCACCAAGTCTTGTTTTGAACTTAGTGATCAATAAATATACTGTAGTAGTTTTAGTTTTGGAAATCTAAATTGTCTGCAACCTGGTGTGTGTATTGTACAGAGACGGGTGCAAACTGACTTAATTTGTAACCCCATGCCGTATTCTTGCAGTTTCAGGTGACACAGTTTGTAGTGCAGCCCTTCAGCTTATGGTAGCTAAAAACGTGGTTTATGATGACCTTGGAAGAATGAAATTCTACATCGCGATAATTATTTCTGTAATTGAATTTTTTAATTTGGCAAACCCTGGGGTCTTGATGCCATTTGGAGTTAGTGATAAAGTAGATGTCCTTGACTCCAACTTGTGTTCTGTAGCAGTGAGACACATCTGCGAATAACAGACAGTCTTGGAGCCAGATCTCGTTTCCTCCTATGTAGAATAATAAGCACAAGACAATCTCGAAGAATCGGTTTTATTTTTTATGAAGCAAAAGAGTTAAAACTAAACTTAATTTTTTTAAAGCAAGACTTATTTTGCCACATGTTAATGCAAGTCAACTCGGTTGCTTTTCACTTGTGATTTGGTTTTGTCACCAACTTGAATTGCTTTGCACCAACTTGCGTTCCTGTTTACCTCAAGTCAGTAATCCCAATTTTGGATCCAAATTGATGACATTTAAAACTTATGTAAACAGTTGAGTAAGGTAGTCCATTCAGCTACACGTAACAGTCCTTACAAATTTGGAGGCGAGTTTTGAAGTCAAACCTTGTGTTGATTTGCATTGAATGGCGAGTCCATTTGACCAAACCGAGGTGCTGTCTAATCTTATTAATTAATACAGGCAATAATAAACAGTATATTAGAGCTCTTGCGCTTTCCAGCAATACTTACTTTTCTATAATGAACCATTCATTGGTTTCTGTCAATGGGGGGGGGGGGGGGGTAGGAGTAGCAGAAGACCGGGTGTAAATATAATTACTTAATATTTTGACTTTTAGTAAACAACGTCCATCCTGGTGTTCAGAACTATCATTATTGGCCAATTATTTTAAACCAGTCTCTGATAGCTCTTACAGGTGGAACATAAACGCTAGATGGAAAGGAAAGAATGGCTAGGAATAAAGGCTGGATTGAAGGTAAAGGGTGGATGGAAGTAAAGGATAGATGGATGGTTGGAAGGTAAAGGCTGGCTGCTAGGTAAAGGTTGGAGGGAAGATAAGGCTTGATGGAAGGTAAGCGCTGGCTGGAAGGTAAAGGCTGGTTGGAAGGGAAAGGCTGGTTGGAAGGGAAAGGCTGAATGGAAGGTAAAAGCTGGTTGGAAGGTAAAGGCGGGTTGGAAGGTAGAACTGGTTGGAAGGTAAAGGCTGGTTTGAAGGTAAAGGCTGGATGGAAGGTAAAGGCTGGTTGGAAGGGAAACGCTGGTTGGAAGGTAAAGTCTGGATGGAAGGAAAAGGCTGGATGGAAGATAAGGGCCGGTTGGAGGGTGAAGGCTAGTTGGAAGGTAAACGCTGGTTGGAAGGTAAAGGCCGGATGGAAGGTAAAGGCTGGTTGGAAGGGAAACGCTGGTTGGAAGGTAAAGTCTGGATGGAAGGAAAAGGCTGGATG
>JAOBYE010722478.1:0-10448 GCA_025403585.1 Parazoanthus swiftii
GGGTAGGAAGATTATAGTACATATACACACAATGTGATATTTTGCTGATTTTAATATTTTGATAAGAAAAATAATTCCAAATAAATTTCAATTTCAGCCTCAGTCTGTTCTTAACTTGTTCTTATTTTCTTGGGCGATTTCAGCCTCAGTGTTCTTATTAAGTTTGTTCTTATTAAAAAAAAGTGTACTAAACTGCCAATCATGTACTCGTGTTCTTTAACCAAACTTACAGTATCTGTAATCGTCCTCTGGTTTGAAATTTCACATGGACAATTACAAATTTACCGTGAAACAAGTTAAACATATTGGTTGATGCAATTTTTCAACGGAGAGCAGCCTGTGAAACAAAAGTGACTTCCGTTTTTATGTTTCTGAAGCTTCGGTAGAAAAGATTGAACTGTTAAACTGAAGAACTTCAATTAATAAGAACACAACAACAAGCACTGGAAAACGGGTAAGGATTTTGAAAAAATTCGAATAGAACGTCAGTTGTATTTTGTCAAAATTGAAGAATTCCACTCGCCTGAAGTCTCGGGCACTTAATTTCAGTCTTGACAAAACACACGGGGATTTTTCCCAAATTGTACGATTTCTATTCTATTCGATTACCCATACTTATTCACACACTGGTGCACACGTGTTTTGCTAAAAAAGCGAAGAGTGATTAAACTATAACTAAACTATATACATTTAACTATTTACAGTATTATCAACATAACTTCACTATTTTCATAACCTGCACTGAAAGTGTAGTGGGTCAAGCGTGTCGTATGACCGCCAGCACGGAGGGAGCAAATCTCTGTTCGAGTCTTCCTTGAAATACGTGTTACATTTGATGCACTTCTGCATGAATAGCTTCTGATAACTATTGATCCACTTCTGTAAACAAAAGTTCAGAGAAAACACTTCGTTTGTATTCATTATTTGTTTGCCTAAAAGTTATAAGTATCTATTTAATGTTTTTGGAAACCTCCAAGTATTAAAAATTATCTAGTTAAGAGTAAACTTTACAACTAACAAGGGACCTAAATACAAAAACATATTGACAGTTGAATCTGAAGAATATTTCGACACAGGCTGAACAAACGTCAGTCAAAACTAACAACAATCCTCGGGACTCCATTTACCCGGACGATCAACCAACTACAAAACTAATGCCAAAAAGTAAAGAAAGAAGATCATATCAGTGAAGATGACCTCAACACAGCTTGTCGAAACCTCAGTCACAATCAACAACAGACCTTCACAGGACCACATTCACCCGAACGATCAGTTAACTACAAACATAGTTTTAGATGCAGATGACTCTGAAGATGACTTCCACACAGTTGTTGAAACCTCAGTCACAATCAACAACAGTCCTTCTCAGGACCACATTCAACCGGAGATCAACTAACTACAAACATAGTTTAAGATGAAGATGACTCTGAAGATGACTTCCACACAGTTGTTGAAACGCCAGTCACAATCAACAACAGTCCTTCTCAGGACCACATTCAACCGGAGATCAACTAACTACAAACATAGTTTTAGATGAAGATGACTCTGAAGATGACTTCCACACAGTTGTTGAAACCTCAGTCACAATCAACAACAGTCCTTCTCAGGATTACGTTCACCCGGACGATCAATCAACTACAAACATGGTTCTAATCGAAAATGACTCTGAAGCTGACTTCCACAGTTGTTGAGACCTCAGTCACAATCAACAACAGTCCTTCTCAGGACCACATTCACCCGGACGATCAACCAACTACAAACATAGTTTTAGATGAAGATGACTCTGAAGATGACTTCCACACAGGGTGTCGAAACGTCAGTCCTCAGGACTACATTCACCCGGACGATCAGCCAACTACAAACACAATTTTCATTGAAGATGACTCTGAAGAGGACTTCTTCACAGAACGTACAAACGTCAGTCACAATCAACAACAGTCATCCTTAGTTTTCATCGAACCAACGATCAATAACTACAAAAATAATACCAAAATGCAAAAAAGAAGATCGTTATGAAGATGCCCTCCACACAGGTTGTCTAAACGTCAGCCACAGCCAACAAAAGTCCCTCTCTGGATACTTTTTACCTGGATGATCAACTAAAAAATAAACATAATGCCAAAATGTAAATAAACTAAATAAATGATAGGACAGCATGGCCTAGAATGTTACTGTACAGTACTCCAGTCTCACCACTAATCCCTTGAGCTGCGCAAAGGGGTCACTCTCTGAGTAGTACGTCAGGGAGGCAGCGTTGGCATAGTCCGTGATCTGATTTAGAGAAGTTTAAACATAAATCATTCTCATCAATCAAAACTAAAATGTGCATGTGTTGGTTCAGTGGTATGTACAGTGTATCTAATAAAGGTTCAATTATTATTATCATTATTATTATTATTATTACTATTATTATTATTATTAGTAGTAGTAGTAGTAGTATTGTCATTTTCATTATTACCCTTATTACTATTATAACTATTAGTATTACATTTAATCAAAAGCATACATGTGTAGAGGTTATATAAGATGAGAAGTAGGGCGTAGTTATGTGTGGGTGTGGGAGGAGGTGAATGTGTGTGCGATAAAAAGAGGTACGACAACCTTCGGCTTCATTGACATAACTTTTATAATATTGTCAAAGCTCTTAAAACTACATTGTACATCAATACACAACTTTGATAAGCAACATAAAATACATTCAATTACAATTAATTATTATATGGAAAGAAATACAGAGACTGAAAGTATTATGAAATCGTATTTTTAAGTTTCTTTAAGCAACTGGGTACAAACAAGCAATATCTTGATAACGAATCGTCAGAGTTCAGGATCCGATTTCATTCCCGGTAGCAAAGATATATCAGCGTTCGTAAGCAATTGAAAACGATTTTATATTCAGCCTTGTAAAGCTATGACTAACGTTAACTGAGAAGTCGGGGTTACATAAAATGTTCTTCACGACCCAGTTGTTCAAAGATTGGATAAATTTATCCCTATCCAGCGGAAGAAAGTGTGCTCGTTGTCCAATCAAAGTTAAGAACGGGCAAATTTCATCCGCTGGATAAAGTTATATGTATCCTTTGGACCACTGCGTCGAAAATTTTGATTGCTATATTTAATGACTGAATGGAAAGTCGATCTCAGAACTAGCTCAACCGTACATTGTACACTTTATCTTAATTTGGCTGAAATTTTTCTTGTCAAATTTTATTACGCAAACAAAGGCTGCTGCAAAGAATGGGAAAAGTGACGAAGCCGCTATAGCACTGAAAATGGCAGTTCGGGATAACAGACAAGTCGTTTACTAGGGCTTTAAAGATTACACGGATAAAAACAGTTTTTAGATGAAAGATATAGAGTAAGTGATTAGCAAGAAAAGAACTTGTAGTTTCTGGGAAGTTATTGACGGACACACACAACCAAAACGGATTGAATCTAACACTTTACAGCAAATTTACATATTGCTGATTGCATCACTGAGTTGATGCAAAACAGACTTCCGTCAGCTACTTGTGCTTAAATTATAAAGGTCTGTCCATGCACGTAAAAAACAACTGATCAAGTTAGCGGCAATTATTAATAATACTTAAAAGCTTACTTTCTGAAAGACAAGCAGCCTTGACCGCTTCCACAGTTCCTCCTAAAAGAAAGAGACAAAATAAAGATTACCTATTTATGTTGTGATAACATTAAGATTAATATTTTCTCCAGTGCATCATGAAACAAAAGATCGACTGCACCGAGCATTGAGTAATTTGATGAAAGTCAAAACAAGTTCTGATTTAAGCTTCAAACCTACAGGCAAACTTGCTAGGACTTGTAAAAATCCATTACATGAAGGTGCCAAAACCAAGCACAGGAAGCCCAATTTTATACTTTTGAAAACTACTGAAAAAATGGTCGAAAACGGATAGAAACTTGGAAGATACATCTGACATTTCATTGCTTCAGTCTCTTCACTTGACGACAAACACGCGGTCACCTCCACGAGTTTTTATCCTGGTCCGTTTTAGACCACTGGATGTTTTCAATAATTTTTCCATAGAGTGCGGATTCGCTAATTCATTAACAATTCAAACAGACCAATGAAACTTGGATCAACCTGCATACAAAAATGATTTCGTCTAAAGTTAAAGCAAATTGGACACCGAATCAACATGAGTTGTTTACAGTTCTTTGTATTGTTGGAGGCTCGGACTTCTTATCGTTCTCGCTGGTATTTATGTATATTCAAGAACAAGTCGAGGCTAACCCTGCAGAAATGAGTCTGTAGTCATTGTAGTCAGCGGTAACTGGGAACTCGAAACTGGTCTATTCCCCAAAGCGATCAAAAACATTCCATCAAAGCAATAATATAGAAACTCAGATTCCTGTACTACAAACAAACACAGACCGGTTTCAAAATACTATATTGCCAATGAATCTCAAGTAACCTATGCATGTTTGCTGATAAGGATGGTTAGTTGGACACAAGAAAATATGATGGAGATTGTCTACAAAGGAGTTCGCACAATCGCAACATGTTGTGTCCAACAGCATATCTTTGATAGTGCCTTAAATTAACTTACCCAACGTTACACGAAGTCTTTCTTTGACATTGTTTGATGTGTCGGTATGAACTCTCATTTCCAACAGAAGTGTGACTATTTCCTTTTTGTTTTCGATGTTTTTCGCTTCACTGAGCCAATTCAGGTACATTACGCGGTTTTTAGTGATTGCAAGAAAAGAGATATTTGTTTCTGCTCTTTTACCAGTAAGGGTGTAGAACAAGACACCTGAAGAGACGACGTTCTCAAACACCACAGGCACATGGGTTCCTTTGAGGTTTCTTGTTATTGTCACATTGCCTGTTACTGAAAAAAGAAGAAGCCAAACAACACCAAAATTACTACAAGCACAAGATGTAAAGAGGCTATTATAATAGTTTATAGTTTACTCAGCTTTACCCCGAAGGGAGAGAAACACTGCTACAGGTTTCCCCAATTACAGCAGGCCCTTTGTAGGGGAAGAGGTGGCAGTCCACAACACCGGCATTACCCTACTCCTATCGACAAGTGTGTGGGTTCACCGATAGAACGTCGATGGTTTAACGACGAACCCAAGCATAAAGCTTTTCCCGTTACAACGTTGCGTTGCTGTCAACAGCTTGTCAAAGTGTTTACTTTAACTGCATCGAAGGCGCTTTTGCCTTATCATCCTTGCCCTCAGGACTTGCCCTTTACTAGTTCTCGTAGCTTGTTCGCTCACTCGACGATTTTCCGGAGGAAAAATAGGGACTACTCGTAGCCTAGGTTGCGGCGAAGTGTTCTCCTTGTGAAAAGGCAGTCAAGTTTATAAGATGCTTGGGACAGAGTAGTTCTCCGATTGTACATTGTTGACAAGTCTGCTTTATCTCTGGCATTATTGTGTCCAGTGTCAGGTTGTTTGGCGTTTGGTGTTGCCTGTTGAACAAACTTGATTTGGCCGAACACATATGGAGAGAGGGAGTGACGCAACTCCTCACCAGCACACTCCAGAATGGGTTTTATACAAATGCGATAGACTGACAAAGTGCAGCAACAGGAATCTTTAGCTCTTCACTTCAACAACCAAATGACAAGCAGGCATTTTGCAGCTCTTTGCAAATTGAGTACTATCAACTAGCCCTGACAACTGAACCCCAAGACAAATATTACTTACTGCAAAAGCATCAATCAAAAGAAAATGTTTCATATCTCAGTGGACTTCAGAGAAATCTAGACAGGGTATTCACCAATGCTAGAACTTCTATTTATACTAGAATTGGAAAACATAAATTCCTGAAAACTGGAAAAACAAAGCTCCCATCATTTTCTGTAACCTTTGTCATCATCATCATCATCATTATTAATATTACATGTAGAATTACAAACCAGTTGAATAAAAACAATAATCAAACTCAGGTATTATCTGTCACTCAACAACTTGTTTCAAGCTACATATGTAAAGTAATTTGAGTGAGTTTCTGCTTACCTCTTGCGAGATTTATAGTTCTTGATGTGAAACCATCTGCACTGCATGTGTATTTGCCAAACTGTTCACTAGACATTGGTTTTATGACTAGAAAGGGAAGTGTAGTTTGTGTACTGCTTCCGTTTGGTAAGGTCCAATGGATAGAAGGTGGAGGATAGCTTCTGAAAGCACAACGCAGGGTTGTTTCCTCTCCGAAAGACCCATTTACCACTGAGGGAGAGCTGTATTTATCAACCTTGGCAGTATCATTTGCAATAACTACAAAAATAAGTTTACACAAAATTAATACAGTATCAGTTTATTTGCTACTTCAATCTGCTATGCAACTTTTGCTTACTGGGTATGCATCAGCAATTAAATACAGACTAAAATAGATGATAATACGAGCACTGCAAGCTTCACTGCAATCAATGCAGACGAAACAATAAAAATCATTTTCTTGAAGCATAATAAGTACTTTAAACCGTCCAGACAAATACCTCAGTTGTTGATTTTGGCCTCTGCAGTTTATCACATGAAAATTTGACAAACAATACACATGTACATGTGCTTAGTGATGCATGTTTGACACAATTACGTCTACACTTACAAGGAAAGAAAGGTACAGCAGGTTTTGAAAATACTTCCAGAGCTGGAGGATTGGTTGCCTTACACCTGTACCTAGCAAGTACATCTTCTCTTCCACAATTCTTGATGGTCAGCTTTGAGTAACCTTTGCCATCTCTCACAATTTTAACTGAGCTACTTTCGCCTATTTCCTTTCCCCCTTTTACCCAGGTTACATTGGGTTGAGGTGTTCCAGTTGCATTGCAAGTGAAGTTAACTTCACCTCCAAATGTTTGGCAGATAGCATGCTTTGGGTGCTCTACAATGGTTGCATCTACAACAAAAAGAAAATGTTTCAAACTGACAGTTTAAGAAAAACATTACATGCATGTACAGTGTACCATTAATTTTATTTAACAACTGTGTAGTACTTAACAAGAGCCCACCCCTAGACCTGGCAGCACTACACGCTTTTTTAGAAGAACCAGTAAATTTGGCTGAGGCTCATTGTCCTTAACATTTTGGCGACTTGAGCCTCAAAGTGTTCTAAAATTTCTATATTATGTGGTTTAAATTGAATAAAAACTTAAGCCTAAGGTATTGCAATACACGTATTGGAAAACAAATTGCTTGGCCAGTGTATTTCTGATCAATTAATCCCTGTGGACTTATCAAGTATTTGCCAGCCATGTCCCCGAGACGATTTCCAGTGATTATTCCAGGATTAGTTTTATTTTCAAACCCTTTCATTGGTTTTTTCCTACTGGTAGATTGTTCTTACATTTTGGCCAATCTGAGCCTCTTGTTCTTATAAAGTTGTTCTTATAAAACAAGCGTGTAACTCAGATCAAAATGGTAACAGGACATCCATCTACTCTACAAAAACTGTTTGTGAGAAAATAATAAATAAGTAGAGATACACAAGTTTAATCCATACTAATAGATAACTTTTTGGCACTTGATTATGTAACTGACCAATAGTACAATGTTTGAAAACAACATAAAATAAAATAATAATTGCTCCAGAGCCCATGGAGCAGATTTAAAAGCAGGGATCTGAATGCTGAAGAGCCACGAGTCCCCTGAAGAGGTTTGGGTGCTTGTTCTTAGTTTCTGAAGTTTAAGTTAAACAAACGTTTATGGTTGACCAAAAATGTTTGTTTTAAATTAAATTTTTATAGCCCAATTTTTATAAAAAAAGGTAAAAGTAAAGCAATTTTCTTTAATGAGGGTGCATGACAGTAATTAACTGACAAACTTGTGGCCCTCCGTGCGCTAACCCCCTTCCTTCATCAGTGCTCCTTCCCAGGGAAACCCCCCTAGTTATCTTTGAGCTTGAACTGGAAGTTAAATATTATAGTGTTCGATGAATATTGTTGCAATCAACTGGTTACCAGTTCCCAGTATGCACTCAGGATCAAAACACGTGATTTGGTGAGACATAATCTGACTATTTGTGATGCTCTCAACCAATGCATGCAAAAAACGTGCTGCAAAACATTACTTGGAAAGTGATTGAGGATACAACGCAAAATTTTTGATGAATGTGGGAACTGAAGCCAAAAAATGTGTGAAAATCATTGATTTTTAGAAATGAGTGTGCGAGTGCGTGAAAGAACCAAAAAAAGTGTGAGCTTCACACCAAATGTGTCTACCTGTGTACTGGCCCACCTGATGCATTCTAGTTATAAATAGGTGCTCTTTTTACTCAGTGAACATTCCTATTTTGTTGAAGCTGATCAAATGTTAAAAGATTTTATCCCCTGCATAACCTTTAATACCTAGATTTTTCATATTATACATTTATCTTAAATCTTTTAACTGGTTCCCTAGGTTTCTCATTTTTTATTTTACATGTACCCCCTGAAATACGAAAAGCACTTTGGGGAGTAGAGCTTTTTTTGTGCTAAAACATTATTACTAGCATTATTATTCCTTGTATTTACACCACAATTTCAAATCAAAAGTTATCATGGCCAGGACAGAAGTTATATGCAAGTGGAACTTGGATTAACAGTTTTAATCATGCTATATGTATATGTATATGTATAATTTTCATGGCATGTTAGCTTTTAATATACTTCTCCGATAGTATCAACTTTATATAAGCCCCCAAAATAGAACCCCATCCAAAACTTATATTGTACAAGCTCATATACATGTATGCCCAGGGCTTTAATGGTGGGGTTATACTGGTACGTACGATTTTGGGCCTCTAAGGAACAAAACAATTATCCGATTAAAACACAATTATCTGAATAGAGAATTAGGATGATTTTAGTTAAGTAACAGAATTACTGATTCGACAAGTGCCTGAAGGCTCTCTAAATCTAGCTACCATATTTACCAGTGTATACTGCGCACCCTGATTTTGAAACCTCTTTCCAGAAAAAAAAAACATTTCAACATCGTTCTTCACAACAAATACATTTCTCAAAAAATACAGCAGCACTCTCAAATCTAGCTCCACTAGCATGATATTCATTTACAAGTGCTAATGCAAACTGTTTAATGTTTTGGTGTTCAGTGATATATTAGCTTTTTGTGATGTTTGATGTTGCTTGGGCTGTTTACTGCACCAAGATCGATCATGACCATTTTCATGATTCCCCGTAACATTTTATGGATGAGGAGACTTGAAACAAACTGGACTTGCTGGCCACGTGACAAGTTTCAAGATGGTGTGGAAGATTTGCACCATCTTTTTTCATTCAAAGCTTGCTGTAATTGTGCAAAAAAACCAGTAGATAAATGAGTGGATCAAGCTTTTACAAAGCCCAAATGGAAAATTTTTCATGTAGACATTTTTGTTATCAAAAAAACTCAAGAAAATGCAACAGATTTTCGATCGCGATCGTCAACCTGCGAGACTCCAACTGAAATGAGGGATAGATGTGGACTGAAATGATGTTTGAAGCTGGGCAAACTTTTTGTCTCGAGTTGTTCTCCATGTTTCATAAAATTGGAAGTTGTTTCACTTTGTATTTTTTGTGTTGTTACGAAAATTACTTGGTACAAAAACAAAAGGTTCCTTGTATAATGTGCATCTTGATTTCAAAGGCAAAATTTTTCAGAAAAAAGTGCACATTATACACAGGTAAATACATTAAAATTTTATATAAATAAAAAAAAGCATAAACAGAGAGTTTGTGTTGAAGTTTAATTTATGAGTGAAGGGATTACAGTTCATGTTCCACATAACTTTTTATTTCTATAAACTAATTGCGATTCTGAGCCGTCAATTCCACATTATATTGCGGCTAGTTGGGAGAAAATACACTCCGTATTGGCGGAGTCGCGAAGCGACGAAGCCAATACGAAGAGTATATTTTCTACCAACTAGCTGCAATATAATGTGGAATTGACGGTTCAGAATCGCAATTAGTTTTGTATCGCGATTTTTCATCAATTAGAAAATAAGAGAGGTAAAATATGGTAAAAACAAACTTGATCGAGTTATAAAATCTCATTAAGTATCACGTTTCCATAGGTACCACTGTAGTCGTTGGTTCGAGCGGCATTTTCAAAATTTTTGTTGACATTCGCTTGTTCATTTCTACCTAAAACCATTTTCAATTTCGGTATTTTTTTAATACTGGTCTGAGAATGTCAGAGTGGATAGACAGCTACGACGACTTGCCGTGTTTTGATACTTGCACCTTCTTGAAGAAAACGAACTACTCAAGACGTTGAGCGAAGACGGTGACACGACAAGCGAGGAGAACATAAACAACAGCAATGCAGAAACAAGCTCTGCAGAAAATTTTTGTATGCGTTCCCATGGAGAACGAAATTGAAGAATTCACAAGTAAACAACAAGCATTTAACACCGAAAAGGTGACTGAAACGGCTGTACGCCGACTGAATCTTGGTATCAAGAGCGATACGGAAACACACTTAAACTGTCTGAA
>JAOBYE010722500.1:0-10447 GCA_025403585.1 Parazoanthus swiftii
TCTGAGAACTACTCTCACCCGGACGATCACACCACACGAAACACTGATACTCCTGGGTTCAAACCATTTACTATGATGTGATAATAAATAAATATAAAACGTCCTGTTCCTACTGAGCAAAATTGTTTAAGGTCCTGAATAAAATTTATGGCAGTTCGAACGCTCAAGAAACTGTTGCTTTTGGTGCAGATATTTACAAAGCTATGTTCTATATTAATTCATGTTTTAGCACATTACCTTCACCGACTTGGTTTTAACAATGCGTCACAGCAACAATACATTTTAACACTCTTTTGGGACCTTTTCTTTGTGTGTGTTTATATCGTTGTTTTTGATGTAACGTTGAAAATCTCTTGCTTCACCCGCTTTTCTTTTTGCTTTAATACTGTTATAAATGATTGACCCAAACTTTCCTTACTTTAGAATTAGTTTAAACAGCGTATAACACGATAATGCATTGAAAAATACCCATTTATTTTGTATTTCCGGGCATTTGCTTTTGAGGAAATGTCTCGAAAAATTCAAATTGAATGCTTAGTAACTTTCAGTTATTAAAATTAAACCTCTTCATATGTAAATTACCACTTTGTTTGACAATAACATCCGCAATTTATATAGAACACTGCACTTGGTAAGATTGACTTTATTCTCTTTGCCTTTCGGAGATCATGGAATTTGAAAACATAACTTCTAAGTTATTTGGAAAAGTTGTAGCCATCGAGTCGTTACGCTACACAGGTAGATGGGTGAAACAAAGCAGTGACTGGGCGATGCAAACGCAAAAACGCGAAGAAGAAATAGTTGAAGAAGATTTACTCCAGTACATGTTTTCAGTGCGCAAGCTACCGGATGGGAATGTCCTTTTTGAGTCGTGCTCTAACATCGGGCATTACTTAACGGTAGATGAGTCAAATCGGGTGAGCGTTAGCAAACTAGGGTCGAATCGCGCGGCTCATTGGAAGATTATGGGACCAGATGATTCAATGGAAGTTGTCATGATTTTCAGTGTTTTCTACGAAGGAGTATGTTTTGATGCCCATCATTCTTTTGAGGTTCGCGTCGCGGGTGCTGGCTACTGGAGCAAGTTCCGAATCGTGAAACTTGCAACAAGAGATCGCTGCAGCTCAATCGAGGTAATTTGATTTCCGACTAATGACAGTCATGTGTACCGTAGTAGTCGGTTAGCTCAAATGTTATTATCCAACTAAGTTGAGTTCTTAAGCAGCTAGGACGTCAACCAGAACGACTGCTGGAATATTAACTACGGTCACACCAAGATATTCAACTTAAGCCTAGTTTCCATATGATCGCTGACGATTACCGGATCGCTGGTGAATCAAATTTCTTTTAGTTGAATCTACATGTATATGACGCATGCGTGGTAGCGAAGTGTTAACTTGACAACATAGAAAACGTGAAGAAGAAATAGAAGAAAGCGTTTTTCTGCAAAGAAGCGCTTTTCTTTTGCTTGCTTTAGTTCAAAAAAAGATCAAATGAGAAACGAAAAAGAACTCATCGCTTTTGGTGTGAGACGGAATTTGTTTGAAACTGCTATCCAAGCATTCTTTTTCTTGTGTTTGTCCTTATACTCTTTGCTGTATCTGTTATACAGGCAATCATACTTTCGAATTTTTCCCATTAAGGTTTCAGAATCAGGACATTGAGCCATGCTGTGTAAAATACTTGAGATCAAGAGCAATGTAACAAAGGACAATGTTTTGACATCGAATAGAACATAAACAAAATTGGCTAATAGATGCATATTTTGGAATAGATTTCGATCGCTGAAACGTTTTTCCATACAACCGCTGACGATCGCTTGCGGTCTCTCACGATCGCTGAGATAGAACTTTTTCTATGTCAGCGATCGCGATCGCTGACGATCTCCCGATCGATGAAAAGTGTTTCCATATAACTGCTGACGATCCTTGGCAGCATTTTCAGCGATCCGGCGATCTTGATTTAGGATTTTGTCCGTCGGAGACCAAGTCTGCAGGGAATCATATCCGCAGGATACCAAATTGGGGATCAAATCAGGCTGCGGGAGACAAAATCCATCAACTGTAGGGGCTTCAAGAAGTTAGTACGGCCTCGGCTACGAGGAAGGTGCAAAACAAAAGGCTTAATTAACGAAGACAATTCACTGCACGTGAACATCTACCACACTAACAAGCTGACCAGTCAGCCAAGTTACGGCAGTAGTGGTTGTGGGGAAGGGAGGGGGAGGGGGGGGGGGTTAGCCGCTGAAGCAAAGCCAAGCTCCTCCTGTCAAAACTTCTCCGATCAATGTCTTTTTTTTTTAGGCCCCGATACAAAGTGCAGAGGTTGCGCTTAACTACCAAGACAATAAAGATGGACCTCCTTCAAACCGAGCAGACCGCACAGAAGGACGCCGTAATTGGTTTAAAACCTTGTTTAAAAGCAAGCGAGTGAACTACACGCCCTTCTGCAGCAAAGACGGAATTTGGTTGTATGTGCTCTCTTTTCTGGTGCCGTGCATCATGTTTATCGCTGATTTGCTATCGGATCTGCTTCAAGCTTGGACCTACTTCAGTCAAGGCGACACGAAGTGGGGAATTCTTACTCTTTGCCTTGTGCTGTTACCGGGGATGGTCATTGGTGTATTGTCGTATCAAATAACCGTCCAAGCGTGGTCAAACGTTATCAGCGTGCACCGCAAACGGGTGAACGTTTTTATTGCTATCACGTGTCTGCTTCTACTCGGCCCAGTCCTCGTGATCTGCGTTGCCCTCCGGAAAACAGGAGTCATTGACAACAAGTCCAGAACAATACGGTCTTTCGAAGGTCTCGGAGAAGGAATCCCGCAGTTTACCTTCCAGTTATACATAGTGGCCTTGCAAAACAAAATAACGATTCAGCAGCTTATCACATTATCATTCTCTTTTGTAGGAAGTGCAACGGGGTTTATTGACATACTGTTCCGGAACAACCGTACAGTAGACTGGAAGATACAATATATCCTGGGGGGATTGTTTCTCTTTCTGAGTGTGACGTCACGGCTTGTTTCCATAGCGCTATTCATGACATGGTATGACGCAGTGTATATTGCGCCAAGCGTGGTGTTTGTATTCCTTGTCGTGACGTCATTGATGATTTACTTGGCGGAGACACCAGCTACGACCAGTTGGTTTTGTCACAGGGCGGCAATCAGAGCCAACTTTGCAGAGGTAGCCCGGAGTAGGATCGAGTGGTTGGTTACGGCTCTTTTTACTGGTCTTTTTCCCGTCAAGATGAGAGCTAAATACGTTTTCTTAAGCTCTGGGTGTTCCACAGCCGCGATGTTGGCCTTGTTGCTAGTGTTTGCACAACATTTGATCAAGGACAAGGTCAGGGAACTGGACTTGGATGAGTTTTCATTAACAGCGCTTTCAGAAACGAATGTTACCATCGCGCACGCCCTCGGTGTTCGAAACTGGTCCTGGTGGAACAAGCCATATAGCATTCAGAAGTACTACCCTTACCTTGTGTGGGTTTTGGTGGCCTTTTCAGGCATGGCGTTTGTTCTTTCTTTTGTGTATAACAACTACCTGCAGGAAGTTGTCAGCGATTTCGTTTCTCATGCAAGAAATTATCCGTGTATTCGAAGCTCGTGTGCCATAATGCATGATGGGTCGTTTTATGTGTGCTGTGACAACGTTGTGAGACAACTTGATCCGCGCACCTTGGAGACAAGAAAAGAAATAAAGCCGGTGAGTTTACGGTTTGTTTTTATTTTTCTGTGTTTTTACATAACCTTGCTAACAGAGTCTACTGCTCGACCATTGCGAGAGATAGATTGCTGAATCACGAAATCGCTCCGTTCTTCTCATTGAGCATTTGAGAGATTGCGCACTTGTCAAACAGGTTGCAAACCAATTTCAAGAAAATACGAGCCTGTAACACGTCAGTCGTTATACAAAATGCGCAAGCGCAACAGATGAAGCCGGTTTATTTGCTGAGTTTTGGTTAGCATACTGGTCGCGCATGCTCAACAGAATGCGACACGAGTTTCTCACGATGGTTAATCGGGTAAAAGAGTGAATCTGTTGGCGAATACTTATTCGCTTACTTGAACCAAAATAATAAGAATACTTCTTAAATAAAGAGATAAACAAAGAGCCTTAACTTGTCCCAGGGCACATGTCAGAATAACAGCTGCCATCGCGTGAGCTGTGGTAACCAAAACAAACGCTGAAAAAATTTCCAAACCCTTTCGGCTAATTAAGAAATGGTCCATGCTTAGCGTACGTCTATTGAGTTATGGATGCACGCGGGAAGTTGGGAGAGCACGAGAGAAGCGTTCGAATGGCACGAGGCGAAGCCGAGTGCTTCTCTAGCTTCTAGAGTGCTCTCCCAACTTGCCAAGTGCGTCCATAACTCGACAGACGCACAACTATGGATCATTTCTTTTAGAACATTGCCTCTGCCACTTTAAGCAGTATTTATAAGAAAAAAATACACATAAGCTGATAACGTACAAAATTCTCCTAAAGCCGCTCTAAGCATTTTTATTGATTGAACGCGAACACGTGATTTAATAGACTCGCGGGCGTGGGTCTATCGAGTTATAGATACATGCTCGCGCCATACAAAAAGCGCGCGAAAAATTGCCAGCTGTGTTCTAAAGTACGTTGGTGCCTGTCCTGTGACACTAAGCTTTCACACCCACAGTCGACAAACAAAAATAAACACGGAAGTTTTTTTCTGTTCAGTTAAACCCTTGTTATTTTGCAAATGCTCTTGGTTTTAACAAGAGTTTGTAAGCTTGACTCACATTTTTCCACATGCATGCCGTTCCCGAGCTGAGAATAATGTTGAAGTTTGTTATACTTTCAATTTTTTAGACTAATTGTGATAATTTCATAGCTGTCAACTCACCCGCATTGAGCGGGTGTCACAAGATTTCGAGCCTTATCACCCGGTCACCCGCATGGTAGTTGAAATCACCCGGTTTCCAATATTTTCTAAAGTAACCTACTAGCTACTACCTGATTTCTGCGTACGAGCGAGAAATTTATTCCCTAAATCGGAACAACCAAAAAAAGCCATCACTGTTCACAGGCCTGAGCGTTCACAAGATTTTTGAATTCTATGTAATCTGAGCCGTCAACTTCACCAAACCAGCGACAGCTAGTTCACAGGGGGGGAGGGGAGGGGTCATAAATATGTTCCATTTTGGGCGGTGTCTGTAAAATGTGGAATTGACAGCTCAAATTCGCAAGTAGGACAAAAACGTTTGATCTAGTTATGAATAGTCTGTAACGTGGAATGAAACGATTGGGTTGCGTCGTATCAGACAACAAACAAAGCAGCCATTACAGTGACCACAACGTTCGTTCGCGAGCCGTCTCTCTCTCATCGAGCAAAACCCCCAATCAGAATCTAGATACTGCTTGACAAACTCTGTAATTATATGTTCTACGATTATGTTTTATAGCTAATGCTTAATGTTGCTATTTAATGGCCATATATATGAGGTATTTTCAGGCTACTGAGTTTAGAGCAACTATTCATGGCATTTTTAATGGAAATGGTAAATAATCGTAAAAAAAATTGAAGCAGTCATCTTGCAAGCCAAGACATCTATATGTTGTTAAAGCTGACTTGGGGGAAGTCAAACTGAGTATTTTAGCTAGTTGTCATGTGATGCGAGCGCCAAGGTTTTGTTCTTAGCGATCATTGTATTCAGACGCACGCTGATTCCCTTTACGCAATAGATTGTTTCGTGACAACCAGTTTGTAAACACTACCAACAAGCCTCGTGCCTTAAAAGTATCGGCTAGTGCCGATTGTTCTCATAGTTCTGTTGCAAAGAATCTCTCGTTGCCTATCATTAATCCCTGTGTATGGTTTTAAAATATTTAACTTATAACAAAAACACTGTACACTGGGTGTGTTGTTCTTACTAAATGACTGCATAATCTATTTTGATTAGATTAAAACAGGGGCCCTCTGCATGGCAATCTACAGGAGCTTTATGTGTCTTGGTTATGGCCGTGAGAATGTTGTACGAGTGTACAATTTGCAAGGAGAAGAATTGTTTAGTGTGTCAGTCTTTCACAAGTGCTGCTGGATGACAATTTTAGCGGGAGGTGTCGTTGCGGTGGCCGATTGGAGCGCTGTCACTCTTCTGACCATTGACTGGAACAATGGCTGCAAGGAAGAAGAAATTACCCATAACCTGGTATGAATTATTAGTCACTATAGCAATAAACATTTGAGCGGATGGAGCGGGGGAAGGGACAAATGAATGAAGGGATGGATGGATGGAAAAAAACAGTATATTAATCAATTGAATAAATTATTGATTAGTTAGTTAGTTAGTTAATTGATGGACAGAAGAATGAATTAACAAATTAATTAACTAATGAATAAATAGGTAAATTAATTGATTAATTATTTATTTATTTATTTATTTATTTATTTATTAACTAATTAATTACTGGATGACAAATAGACAAAAATGTTGGATGGATGGATGGATGGATGGATGGATGAATGGATGAATGGATGGATTGATGAATGAATGAACAAATAAATAAATGGATGGATTCAAAGATACGTAGAGTGGACTGTGGATCAAAAAGAATGTTCGGTTTCATAATCCTATTATCATAGATATTGTCGTTGTTATATCAGTAAACTGTACAATCAAACTTGTACAAAGCGGCCTTTATTAAATGGCCCTGGGCATCTGTAACGTCCTTTTATGGGGTTTTTTCCTATATCAAACGGGCATCTCAACTATTTTTTTACATTTTGCCTCAAGGAAATCGAACTTAAAATCGAAAGAGAAAAAGCCTTTACTTGAGATGCTGTTCATCAAGCTTACACACAATTAGAAGTTCGTAAGCATTGGTAACAAGGTTGATCACAGCCAAGGCCCAATCATGGAGCCTATATTTAACGCCCAGTTGTGTATAATTTTCTTGTTTTTACCTATCGAGTCTTATATTTATTTCAATTGTAACTAAAGCTAAACTTTCCAGGCACATTTTACTGTCATCATTGAACGGTCAATACTTATACCAAAACAAAAAAAACGTATTAAATTTTGATACTGTGAGGAGGAGGTACATGTTGATAACTTGTAAAGGTTAACAAATTTTGTTTCTCTGCTGCAGAAGCCAACGACAATATTCTCGGATGGTGATCACCTCGTGGTGTACGAGAAATGCCGCTTTGTTGTCTTTACTTCGGATGGTAGAAAGATGGAGACAGGTGCGAGTGCCCTGAATGTACCGCAAGATTTACTTGAAGCAGAAACAACTGGAGTGTGTAGCAGAGGCGTGTTTCGAACAGATTTTGGAAAGAATGGAGTCTACCTTCTCACAAGGAAGGGCGAATGTATTCAGGTATGAGCAACGCTGGAGTCAAGTTTCCTATTTGCAGTTCCTGCTGAATACAATGGCTACAGACTCGTTTTTAGTCTTTTAGTGTCAACCTGGACTTGATGTTAAATATTCATAATTACCAATGCAGATATGAGCATTTCACAAGTCTGTGCATCGTTGGAAGTTCCGACTAATAATCCTTCTTGCTTGTGTTTATGTATACTCAATGCAACACCAAGCTGATTAATACTGTAAAAATAACTTTATGCGAAACTGGAATATTCGCTACCCATGGAATTCTTCAAATACTAGTTTTGCTTAAAAGACTATTGCGCAATCCTTTACCCAGAATGTTATAATACGCTTATAATAATTAATATGCTTGTTATCCCAACGAGTAACTTTGTTCAAAACAAGTCGGAGAGCCGACACAAGAGCACATGGTTCTGGCAGGTCACGTGATGTCCTTATTTAGTAAGTCCTATTATTACATAGAGGATCGGCTCAGTAAAAAATGCTATAAGACGCAGAAGTTTAGTTTCTAATATGGAAAGTGATCAGTAATGTTATGAGTTACACCAAATATCTCTCCGTGCACCAAAAACAGCTTGTAGTCTAAGCCCATTTAATTAGAGTACCAAATTCTTTCAAAATTTCCATGCTCGTGATTATCGATATTACATTCATGTTCATAGTTCAACTACTTACCCGCTATCAGGTTGATTCGATGGCTCTAGGTACTGAAACAACCCCTCATTGATGTAGTTCTTTACTTTGCAGCAAATAATGTTTGTATGTTTGTTTGTTGTTGTTGTTGTTGTGTTTATTCGTTAAATGTATAAAGTTCTCTTTTGTTCCCTTCCAAGATCCAACCTTTTGTGGGTTCTATCACAAGCTCTCCACGATGCTTTTCTTTGCTTTGTGTCAGGGCGACTTGGTTGTTTTTGATATTGTTGTTTTCATTGTTATTGTTATCATGTTGTTGCTATGTTCTTTTGTTAAAATGTTTAAGTTCTCTTCGATTTTCCCCAAGACCTAAAGTCTATACGGCTTGTTCCAGGTCCTGTCACAAGCACTCTACGATGCTGTCCTTTGCTGTGTGTACGATGACTTGCTGTTTGCGTTTCGTGACCTTGGTACAGAACTGTGCATCACTCGGTATCGTTTCACGCTGAAGGGAACCCCAGAACCTAAATATCACCACATGACAGTTTCAGCGAGGGACAAAGAGCCGAATGAGTACATAACTTCCGTTTGATGGTCCTTAGACATATATCTATAGTAATATTTACAAAAGCATTGACATACAAGATGTTTCGTTCAAATAGTGGAAAACGAACAGGCATGATCTTGAACGAAAAAACGCCGACGCCAATGGTCTAATTTTGACTTCTCTTTTCGCACCTGGAAGTTGCAAATCTAAAACTTTCCAAACATGACTTGTGTATGTCTTCTCCTTCCAAAATGTTAAATTTTCGAGACAGGAGAGCGAAAAAGGTTGGGTAGAACAAAGGCAATATGTTTGCCTGGTTAGATTGCATTCAGACAGTCGGTTTGATTTATTATTCGTGCTGAAAGCAACAAGTAAAACTGTACGTTCTAAAGCCCCCGGGGAGCTGCTCTTTTTATACCAAAACCTTATGTTTAAATATCTGTCTGCTAGAACGAACAACGAGATTTTTACTGTCCAAAATTGTGTCTGTCCCGAATTTTGTTTGCACATAAAAGACAGTGGTATTGATATACATATAATGACAATTGTATTCATACAGATATTTGCAGTAGTACTAACACACTCAATGGCGCATGGTATTAATACAAATATAATGACAGTTGTCTTAACACAAATAGTGACGCGTGGTATAAATACACATATAGTCACAAATAGTGACGCGTGGTATAAATACACATATAGTGACAGTGGTATTAACACAAACATAATGACCGTGGTATTATACACATGTCAGCGGTATAAATACGATTAATAACGTATGGTATTAATACACAGACAATGGTAGTAGTATTAACTGACACATAATGACAGTGGTATTAATACCAATAGTGACAGTGGTGTAAATACACATATAACGACCGTAGCATTATACACATGACAGCGGTATAAATACAGTTAATGACGTATGGTATTAATACACAGACAATGGTAGTAGTATTAACTGACACATAATGACAGTGGTATTAATACCAATAGTGACAGTGGTGTAAATACACATATAACGACCGTGGCATTATACACATGACAGCGGTATAAATACAATTAATGACGTATGGTATTAACACAGACAATGGCAGTAGTATTAACTGACACATAAAGAACGTGGTATTATACCAATGACAGCGGTATAAATATAATTAATGACGTATGGTATTAATACACAAACAGTAGAACCCCGATATAACGATCTTCGATATAACGATATTCCCGATATAACGATGAAAATTCTACGTCCCGGCAAAAGTTGCAGTAAAATGCATGGGACGGAACCCTGATTTAACGATCTTCGATATAACGACATTCCCGATATAACGACGAAAACTCTGAGGCTCGGCAAAAGTTGCAGTAAAATGTATGTGACGGAAAACCGATATAACGATCTTCGACATAACGATAACCCCGATATAACGATGTGAATCTGGCGCACCGAACGTAAAATTGTTCCCGATATAACGATATTATTAGTTCATAGTCTCCACAAAGTGCTAACACAAAATATTCAACTATTCTGTCAACAGCACTTTATGATGATATGCGAGTTTGAGCCGCCTTTTTATCCATGTACATGTTAAGTTTGCCCCGATATAACGATATTTTCGGCCATTTTACGGCCATATCGTTGTATCGGGAGTTTCGATGTAACGATACCCCGTTATAACGATATAATTTTACTGCTTCCTTGGCGTATCGTTATACCGTAGGCCTACGGTTACTTAAACTGAACCGGTAACTAGGTAACTAGCCTATGGTTACTGAAGCTGAACCGGTAACTAGGTATAAAAGTTAACCATTAGATCAGTATTAAAATAGACTTATCTCACGAATTAGCCATGTGGAACAAATCCTTTGTTATTGCCCTCCAAGCCTCGTCACGGTGTCG
>JAOBYE010722511.1:0-10447 GCA_025403585.1 Parazoanthus swiftii
GTTTTAAACGCCATTTGAAACAAAATCAGAGTGTCTAAACTAGTAAAATATGACAAGTTTTTCTCAAACTTGGAGCAGTTTGACACATTTGCTGGGGAAAAAACTGGGGGGGCACGCCCCCCCCTCGGCCCTACCCCTTGCTTCTGCACTGTGTAGACTAATATCAAAAACTCATCCGTAGAGCAAGGCCACTCTTCTGAGCAACTCAGTCAGGCAGTTGTTGTACCAGTTCCCAAGAGCGTTCCTCCTAAGTCTATCCAAAGTGATCTGCGTCATACGCGCTTTCATTTTATAAGAAAAACTTTATATGAACAACGAGGCTCAGATTGGCCAAAGTTTAAGAACAATATCATTTGACAGAGCCTTACTCATTTGAAACGACTCTAAATGTTCATGTGATCAACTTTGACAGACATTTAAGTGGGTCATTCATTTTCTTTCCTTTGGCGTTCAGGTCCACAGTCATTTAGGTACTAGGTGATCAAACTTTACTGAGATTCTCGATACTTCAAATAGTTATCTCGGCTGTTTATCTCTCGCAGTTTCAAGCTTCGTTTACACGACACTTCACCAGTTACCATTTCACTGATCATTAACTTAATACTTCTACAAAAGAAATATGCAAAGCTCGTGTCAACGGAAAAAATACTTAATCCTGCGTAATGCTCCACGCCGTAATTGTTAATATTGAACTATGGTTCAAAGGTCCAATACAAAAGAGAATTCTATCAGAGGTCACTGACTCTTTCCGCAGTGATTGGTCGATACAAGTGCCAAAACATTATAAATTCATATTTTTGTCGCCAGATTTTGGCCCTCTGAGATATTTCCCTCGGGTTTGCCTACGACGTTCCTATTTATTATGCCCCTTTATATCTGAGCAACATTGAAAATGGATTCTAGACCACTCTCCGTTTTTGATATCGTGTCTGCTCATCGATACTCGCAGACACTATTTGCATCTTTGAAGCTTGGCGTTTTTGAGCATATCGAAGAATCCGACAAACCAAGTACAGTTGAAACGATCGCACAAGGGTTGTCTTTGGACCCTCAAGCCACAGGTCTTCTTCTGAACTCGTGTGTCAGTCTGGGTCTACTGGAAAACGGAACCCCGGACAATAACACGGGTTCTATCTCGTACAAGAACGCTCTCCAGACAAAGCGATACCTTTTAAAATCAAGCTCAGAGTCACTGGTTGCATTTGTGGAACTGGAAATGAACTTTCACTATCTAATGCTGTCCAACTTGGACTTTGCCGTAAAAGATGGGTCGAACCAATGGGAGAAGACATTCAATAAACCAGCTGATGAACTTTTCAAAAACATCTATGCGGATGAAAAGAAGCTGACGAATTTTGTTGCAAGTATGGGTTCCAGTTTGAGGCCATCCGCCAAGTTTATTTCAACAGCGTTTGATTTGTCCGCGTATCACGAAATGTGTGACCTTGGAGGTAAGCAGTACTGCTAGCATGTTTTAAAATAATTAGCATGGCCTGATATGGTCTGACGTCAATTCTCCTTTATTAAAGCCCCATTTGTGACACAAAAGCAATACGCTTTTACGACTGGTCTCGGGTCAGTAACAACTAACTGTGACAACTGGTAAACATTGAAAGACTAACTTTGAAAAAAAATATTTTTTCTGCGTTGGCGAGTAAGCTGAATATGCGTTTAAATCAACAAAGTTGAAATGGTATGTTTTTCACCGTAAGGTTAGGTGGGTGCAAAGCTGACGTTTCGAGCGTTAGCCCTTCGTCAGAGCAAACCGCTTTGCTCAGTCCTTTATTTTGCTCCGACGAAGGGCTAACACTCGAAACGTCAGCGTTACATCAAAGCTTACGGCGAAAAAAATATTCTTTTAAAACCAGTAAAATTTTGCTCAGGCTCAATGTTCTTACTTTTTCTGCAACTTCAGCCTCGAAATGTTCTTATTTTGTTCAGTTAACGGCTGTGTTTTCCGTAGGGGGTTAAATTCGCCTAAACTTTGTTAAGATGCTTCTCTGCACTGCTACACAAGAAATGTAAAGCGCCTTTGCAAGACAAGCTATTTTTAAATGCCATAAATGCGTTATCGGAGAGCTTAGTACCGTGGGTACTAAGTAGGACTACTACAGTTCAACATTATACACTTGCATAATTATTGATTCAGCCTCAGTTTGTTCTTATTTTGTTCTTATTTTTCGGGCAAACTCAGCCTCAATGTTCTTATTAAGTTTGTTCTTGATAAAAAAAAGAGTGTACCATATCAACCTTTGTTGATCAAAACCCATATTGAGACAACTGGTGTCTGGTGACATGTATGGTCCGTTTCACCTTTTGGATTATCCTTCATCTATAGCTGCAAATGCTTTATAACTTAAAAGCTTAAGCTGTTGATTTTCATTCTAATAATGTTTGTATTTGAAGCCAAACATAAAATAATACTATTCTCCAATTTCCCTTTGCGAGTAATGTTAGCGAAGATATTGGTCCAGCGGTCTAAAAACGCAATAAAGTGTCTGTTAAAAACAGAAATCAAAGCGTTTCTCAGTTGTGACCTCTGTTACAATAGCATTGACACGAAGCTGTTGATATAGATTAAAATATTTATGCTATGTGGTGGACCTGTCTTTTACCTGCCGCTACTACCGATACAATGCGCATGCTTGGCCTTTTAGGAATGACCTCCCAAAGGTTTTTCCGAAGTAAAATCTGAAGCTTCGAGGCAATCAACGTCATCACTTATAATTTATGCGAACAAATATATTTGCAAACGAAAGTTTGAATCATAATTTTGACAGTATTTGATTAGGTTAGATCAAATTAAATTAAACTAGATAAGTTGGCATTATCTAAAATATGTAAAGATATGTGGTGTTTTCCATAGTTGAAGCATTCATCTCATAACATACCAAAGCAAACATTAGGTGTTCAACTAATAAGTACTAAATTGCTTACATTTTCTTAACTAAACGCACTTAGATTAAAACGAGACGTAGAATATTAGAGTCAACTTTTTTCGGACAAGACAATTTTTTTGGCCGAGTACTAGAAAGATTACGTGATCATAGCCTTAAATAAATCAAAAGTTTAATTTTCTGATGATGCAATCTACATGAGGCGCGTAGCCAGCCAGTTTTTTGTAAGTGCGGATTCACAGGATGACGAGGCTTTAGCCGACCCAATAATTTTTCGAATAATTTTTATAAGTCAGAACTGAGACGAAAAAAAAGCAAAATTTCTTTTTACAATAATAGATTAATTAGAAGCATTTCCGGCCATGCCCTTCCATTCTGTCTGTCCTGTACCTTCATTTTGCGAAATGAAAGAAATTGGATGAAGAAAAGTGCTACGGTTTCAGAAAAACTGGTAAGCCCGGGCTTATCTGGCTTACGGGTACCTACGCGCCTTCTTCAGCTTAATAAAGAGTTCAGGATTTTTATAATTGTAGGTAGTGAGGGGACCCTCGCCTACACGGCGTGCAACCACTACCCCAAGATGAAGATCACCGTCTTTGATATGCCTCAAGTTGTACAAATTGCTCCACATTTCAAGCCGTCCTCGAACGACTGCCCCAATCAGGGTAATGTCAGTTTTAAAGCAGGGGATTTCTTCAAGGACGAGCTGCCCAAAGCAGATCTATACACTCTGTGCAGAGTTCTTCATGACTGGGACGATGGAAAAGCAGGGGTCATATTGGATAAGATATACACGCAACTACCATCAGGTAAAAATCTGTGGTTGTGATTTGTGACGGGCAATCGGTGAAATTGTGCTCGTCAGTTTCGTTAGACGGGAACCTCGGAGTCACAGAGAATCGATGCGTCATGCATCTTTGATTTTCAATTTCCGTATACTTAGCTCTGCTACCACAGCATTGAGCACTTAATGCCAAGGTAGACTGTATCTTTTCATATATACATATATATAATAATACATATATGCACACTAACTTGTTCGTTGAACTGCGTATGCACCTGATGAGAGAGGGCCAACTAGGTCCTCTTGAAACAAATTTGTAGTGTAAAGGACGAAATAGTCTTTTCGTCATATGTATATTTACAGCTCCATTCTATGTTGAGCACTGTCTGACTTTAGGGAAACCTATTTACCATTGCTACATATACATATACAAATATCATACATATATATAAACATTTACATATTGTATCTGAGAGCACGACCGTGTATAAATTATTATTATTATTATTATTATTATTGTTATTATTATTATTATTATTATTATTATTGACTACAGGAGGCGGGATTTTGCTTGGAGAAAACCTTTTAAACGATGACGAGATGGGCCCCAAAGAAGCGTGTAGTTGGAGCCTTCTCATGCTGGTAATCGCGTATGGCCGTGAGAAGTCTGGGAAAAGTTATGAAGAGCTGTTAGCAAAGCACGGGTTTGTTGGCATTCAGTACAAGTCGAACCCAAACCCCCATCTTGCCGGAGCAGTTTTTGCCAGGAAACCTTGAACCCAAGTTAAAGACCGATTGAACGTATATTTTTTGTATTGGTACAAGTTTGTTTTAAGTTTCATTTACATTTAACTCTGACTGATTAGACGAAGGTTTCTGTGCGAATCCTTTCCGATATCTTCATACTCAATTTTTGTTTTATCTACAATTTGTATTATTCGACTGGCCTGCAAATAGCTAAAATAAACTAATCTATGCAGACCAGAGGATTTTCTTAGAAAAAAAATAATACATAAACACCCTAAATGTAAATGCAGAAAACACACAACTACTATAATGTATGCTGTAATGTCAAGTATGATATAATCAGTCCATTTCATAGTTGATAGAACCAACTGGTGTAGAAAGCTGCTTTGCTTTATGTTGAACGAACCGCGATCGTGCTCGTTGGTTTGTTCATTGTGTCAGTCCAAATATTTCTACCGGTTAGTTGTTCATATCATATGCATTGCACTACCATTGCACGGTCAAGGCCAACGAACAAAAGAGATAACAGAACAAAAACATAGAACAAAGAAACTGACGGAGTTTCATAACCATTTCTCTCAATTAACTACGGTCCATATAAAAAAAGAGATCAGTCCGGAGCCAAGTGGCTTCCGTATTGTTAAATGGGTGAGAGTCTGTGACTCCCCCTGGACAGGACACTAATCCATCGCAGGTTAGCCCCCAGCAGAAGCTCGTACTCATTCATACAGTTGGTTCGATGGTGCAAGTCGAATGAAGGCTATCATGGGGACATGTCGGAATAACGACTGCGCATGCGTGCGAGCTGATAAGAGGAAAAAGCTCGCAAACTTTCAAGATGGCGTCTTGAAATCCAAGTTTTAGAGCAAAAGTATGTAAGTGTGTAACTTTTTTCGACCAAAAAATTACACGACTGACCTTTTACAGTGGACGAAGAAAAGCAAGATAAATAAACCCGGTGTGACAAAAAAAACCCTTAACTTTTGTATATTGTTCTTGTTTTTGCAATTTTATGAGCTTTGTTGGCGTTTTTCCGACATGTCGGCTAGGGGCTGTCTCAGGGACACAACACAGTCGGACCTGGCCGAAGTTCGAAATGACAAGCTTTTGGTTTCGAGTTAGACACGCTAACCGGCTTGACCACTGTGCCGCCGACATAACATCCTTGTTACTTGCTTGTTACTACAGATAAAAACTTGTAGTAGTTACTGCTATTCAGTGCCAACAAGCAAGACAAAACTATATATTCAGAACAAAGTCCCTTAATCCAGCAGTTCACTATTCCGATTTTTTGTTTGGGACAGATGCAGCATATCGCAATTTGTGCACATTTGATGTCGGGGTTCAGGTTGTCACCTGAATTTTAATTAAGACAAGTGTGAACACGCTGCTATCTTCAACCTGGTAAGAACACGCGAGTGACTTATGCGGGGACTTATGTGCTTCAAAAACGTAACGTTTATTCAATCTGAAGTTCTACAATCAAGTAGTGGATCTTTAGACATCTTACCAAGCATGAAATACCTTTCCTGTATACAGCTGTTTCAAAAAAGGCTGTCATGGGTCAACAGTCGATACTCGAACGGAAAGGAACTTTGGGTAGATTAATATTCAGTGGCGAGTTATAATGATAATGATTGCAGTGATTATAATTGTATTAAGATGAACTTACATTCTCTATTACGCAAAGTCAATGCTAATAGCAATAAATTATGTGTTCTCCTTGAATGCCTAAAGTTCCTTTCGGTTCCATTATCGACTATTGACTATGACAACCTTTTTTGAGTAACTGTATAATCAGTTATACCAAGTGTTTATTCAAAGTATTATTGGTGAGTCCAATATCGAAGGAAGTCGATATAATTCTTGTGTTTATGTGGGCAGCGCATAACTACAGCATATCATCACGCTCCCTTCCCCCAGTGCACGTTAAGAGTTTAGAAAGTCTTAACTAAAACTTGAGCCAAAACTAAAATAATTTTTAGCGTCTTATTGTTAATTTTACATGTCACTGCAACTGTAGAATTAGTTTTCCCTCGTGGTATTTTTGTAATTTGTAATCCGCATGTGGGCATATGTCTATGAAACATGCGCAAAATCAGTAATAATTATTAATAAATTTAATTATGTTAATGCAAGCCAGTGAAGTTTCTTCCTTAACTGTAATTAAGATTCATTGAGTGATAATAATAAAATATTAATAATAAAACAAAAACAAATTTACCATGCAGGAATGCTTTACTCACCAGGGGTGATTTTCAGGGAGGTCCTGTGAAACTTACAGTTTCCACATCTTTGTTTCCCTCCAGTTTTCCAAATCAGTCAGTCAAAATCGAACGGCGAAGCAGTGAGCGAGTCGAAGAAAGACTGCTAACCAGGAGAATTGCGGGCGCAACGAAGAATACTAGCAGTCTGGCTGCGAAGCAATTGCGCCATGATTCATTGCGTTTTATTTATCTTTAACAATGTTTATGCTCACTGTGAATATTTTCGTTTCTGCATTAATTTTTTTTGTTTCATGCAAATTTAGCTCAGGTTGCAATTTGAAAACTAAAGCTGTCCAAATCAACTACATTGTTTAGTTTCATTTACAAATGTCAGTGGTCCATAAATGTTTGGTAACGCTTTCAAGAAACTTCTGCGAAAGGGAAAGGCAGCCTTTCTCTTCTTTGCACTCTTCATGTTTATGTTATTGTTAAAAAGAGAACTGGAAGCACATCAGGAAAACCTCGTGTTCAAGTCGACTGAACAAGACCGCTTTTCTGGTATACAGCTATCTGCAGAAGATTTTATCTTCCCTGAGGCTTCGCAAACTTCACCCAAAAACTTTCCCGTGGTATACCGAACTCGCCTTCTCACATTTACGTTTTGCCCAAGTTCTATCTTTGTTTTAATTCTAGTTTCTACAAACGTGCAGAATTTTGACAGGCGAGCGCTTATTCGAAGAACTTGGGGTATTGATAACGCTATTATTCCAAGATGGCGGACTGTTTTTCTCCTCGGCAACAATAACATCGACAGGGAAATGAAAAAGGTCGCCCACGAAGCCGATATCTACCAGGACATGGTCCAAGCAGATTACAAGGAAGACTTCATGAATATGACATACAAGGTCGCCATGGGTTTTGAGTGGGCAGTGAAACACTGCAAGTTTGATTACTTGTTGAAAGCAGATGATGATGTGTTTGTGAATTCATTTAGGTTGTTGGATTTATTGACAAGTCCAAACACACCAAAGTCAAAGTTTTTCACTGGAAACATCATGAACAGAAGTCCTGTCTGGAGAAAAGGTAAATATCGCGTACCTAATGATGAATATAATGAGACGTTTTTCAAGCCATATTGTAGTGGAGGTGGTATTGTGTTTTCAAGAGATGTTATCGCATCGTTTGCAGCAATATTTGATGTTGAGAAACCTTTGCGAATCGACGATGCATATCTGGGAATATTGGCTGATAAAGCTGGAGTTAAACCTGTACATAACCCTGACTTTAAAATGTACGAGAAAAAATGTGACTATAGACCTCAAACGATTGTTCAACATCCCGCAAAAAGCCCTTGTCTCGAGGTATTGTTCAGAAAAATGCAAGAAGAGTTTCTTGGGGACATATCCGCGTAGGTTTGCTCATAGATTCGTCTTGAGTGAGTTTCCAAGGTTTTTATTTTGTTTGTGCAAATTGCTACTTTTAATCAAGATTAGTAACCTGTACCCGAGTTACATTAAAAACTGAGCACGCTTATGTGTTCAGGATTCCGGATAATCCCACGTTGATGATCCCCTCCCCCAACGATTTTAGTCCCCATATATACGTCCTTCAACCTGTTAATCAAATAAAATTCTGGTTATAAATCCCCTTCGATTCCCGCATATAAGCCCTTCCATATAAAGGTCCCCATCCCGGATATAAGCCCTTCCACATATAGGTCCATCTAATGTATATGTATTCCTGGTACAAATGCCCCTTTCTGTTTTTACATGTACATGTTCCCAGTTTCCCTATAAATGACACAATTTCACATCGAAAGTTAGGAAGCTACAATACAGTTAGAGCTTAAAACATTCATTTTAATCATACTATAAATACTAGTTGAGCATTTCAGGCATTTCTATAAGATTTTTTCTAGTGAGAATTACGAAAAACAAGTGTTTTCGTAAGACAGCGATACGTCATGGCTTGTTAGGTTTAGTCTTTTTCTCAGACAGTACCTGATCATTTGAAAACTTATCTTTATACCGATGAAACTAATGCTACCCCTTTTATTAGCCCGTGTACCCAAAACGCCTTCAAACATATACAAGCCAAAGGCTCTTTTTTCGGTATACTAGTAAAATAATGCCTTAACCAGCGAAGCAGAGGCTCCTCACCATGTGGATCAAACAACAGAAGAACAACTTGGATGATTTCTTGTAGTTCATCTGGTTTTGTTTCTGTGCAGTACCTCATAGCTCACTATAGTGTCATGTCACAGGGACTTGGTGGTTCTATCTGATCATATGAGCTCCGATGAGAGCACCCTCACTTGGTCACAAATCATGTCTGATTATATCAATCTCAGCAACCCTAGAATTTAGCTTGAAAGCACACGCTGAGTACCAAAAGTAGAACTGTAATTAGGTTCCCATGTATATCATTTATGCCATCTGAGTCCACTCCTTAGTTTTTTGAAGGATTAAAAAGGGAATACTTGTAGTGCTGATAATAATATGTCATAGTCAACTTTGCACTGATTTTAACATTAAGGCATGGAAAATATATGCTGTGTTTCAGCATACGATATACTTTTATCCAGTTCACGCAATATATGAGACTTAGTTCCAATTGCTGGTTTTTACTCAATCCCCAGCGATTCAAATGACTAAGGGTATTACGGCCATGTTGGTGTCCTTAACAAAAGAAACTAATTAAAACTCCATTGTACTGAAAAGGTACCAACACGGCGGCTCTGACGTCAAATGAAAATCAAGAATTTATCTAATCTTGCATTTTGTGTTATTTTTATATCTATAGTCACGTGAGCTGCCAATCACATTTAGGATGGACAGTGCAGTCTCACAATGACACATTTCTCCAAAACACCACGGGAAACTCGCTACTCAGTGTTCATAGTATAAGCAGTTAGTAAGCAATGTTTATAGAGGAGCAACCAATTTAGCATGGTAGTGGTATGTTCACTTATTACCAATTTGCTAAATTAACTTAAGAATGCATAATTTAATTAAGCAGGATTAGGTAAAAGTTACTCAACAACTAAAAAGCTAAAAAAAGGCGGAGTAACTTCAATAGTTAAATCTGTTCATTGTATAGTACTTAGTTTGGCATATAATAATAATAATAATAATAATTATAATAATTATAATAATAATAATAATAATAATAATAATAATAATAAATAATTTTTTAAACAAAGCAAAACAGTAGAACCAGACTGGTGTCTCAAAGTTATTGGAATTGGTCAAATTTATTACTGAGTTATTATGAGAGTGGTATAGTTCTCTTCTAACCGATCAATCTCGATTACCCTGTTACGTCATATATGCATTCTAACGTTCCAATTAAGGAGTTCCAATGTCGGCGCGCTCAAGAACGCGCCGAAAATACTCTAAATTCGTTGCAACGGGACTTCAATTTAGCGGTTACCATTAGTAATATGGAGTCACGAAGTTTTATTTTACTTGTATTTTATAACAGTTGAAGGGTAGAAGTTTTGTACTCTCATCGAAACCATTCCAGCATTTTGCAGCAGTGAAACGTATACTGTATTAAATTTCCCATAGTTTATTTTGAATGCCCCAATACAATACTAATTTAAATGGAGATCTCATACAGCACAATTCTTGAAGGGGAGGAGGTGACAGTCCACAATTCCAAAACTGGATGCTTTCTTCTTTCAGCTATTATTCTACGAGGAGTCTACACGTTGTTTGACATGTAGAACATTTTAATCTTTCGAAATGTAAGGCCAAATAAAAAAACCCGGTTTCTCATCAGAAATTCTTGGGGGGGGGGGGGGGTGGGGA
>JAOBYE010722522.1:0-10446 GCA_025403585.1 Parazoanthus swiftii
CCTTCTCCTTATGCCAAATCTTTCAGTGCCTTTTCAACATTGGCTTGGGACTAGCTTTGGTGAAGCTTTTTTTTGAAAAGCTGCATGAGCGTCAGCCTACCTTTTGGTATAAGTATGGAGAATCTGAATATAAAATTGGATCACGTCAGGACGAGATTTCATTTTGAATTCGTGTTTAACGGTTTCAAGCAAACTCGTCTCCATTGTTTAGGTACAAAAACTCTCTCAGAGACATAAACTAGTCACGTTGTGTGCTCAGCTTTCAATAAGAGATCCAGCACTTGTTCCTGGAAAGGCAGGAGCTGCTCACCCATAATTTTGATTGGGTCTGCATGCGGCTCGCTGAAAGCTTCGTGAAACCCCTCACCGTTTCAGACCAGAACTTACGAACTTCCTTGTCCAATTTCATTTTCCTGATATCTAAAACTGATATCCGTTTTCAGGGCAGCCAAACGTTACTGTACCGACGCCATACAGCACATACGCACAGTTCGTCCAAAACCGAACACCCAGTTTCAGACAAGAACGGCTCGAAAACCCTGTAGTTTGGTGCCTCTTATTCCTTCAAAGCTCATGTTAGGAAGTACCTCCCCCCCTGGGGAAAAGGTTGGTCTTGCCTAGTGCTGTATTAGATAATAATTGTTACAAACAGCTGGCGTCGAGAGACTTGACCAGCAGTTTGACGTCGTCTCAAATGAACTTTAGGTTTATACAACCCTTCAACTTTTTAGCGGTTGAAGACCTAACATTTCTAGTATCATAGCGGCGCCAAAACAAACTTAACTGTTTTCTAAATCGTTTCACATTGATATGCCAGTAACAATGACACGACCAAAGCATGACCATTCAGTGCTGCAGTAATCAAGTGTACGGGCTGGTAGAATCTATTACTTAAGCAGTGTCCGCGGAGCCGGTTGCATGTAGATTCCAGCTGGTTCACTCCAGCATAGCAATACGTTTGCCAACTTTGGATAGTGGATATTTTGCATCGGCACTGTATGAAATTTGATCATCTAGAACAACACCCTAATATTTATATTTAAGCTTGTTCAGTCACCGTCGTTAAGGTGTGGCCAAATGCAAGTACCACAACTAAGATAACGCCGCCACGCAAAACACATTCGGTTTTTGCTTGTACGTGCGGAACAAGTCCTTTTACCTTCAGCCAGATACTGACTTGTTCTAAAGCATTCTTGTAGCCTGAAAATCTGATATCTTCTTGGTTTCGAACGAGTTTTCAGACTACAAATAAATAACTTTTCAACTTACTATGAAGTAAGTACTTTTTCCACGTGGTCTCTGCTCGCACTCGCAGCACCGCACTTCTCAGCCTGTGAAAATAATGTTTTAATAATTTTGAGGTTTTCATTTCTCTTCTAGTTCTGAATCATAGGAGCTCAACAAGTTTTCCTTGTAACAATTAAGTCCAATTTAAAAGATCTCGGAGTTACTAAAGGAGCCCGGAACTAGAAACACTATATTTAACTTTTCTTCGATTGTACTTAGAGGCCGTCAGAAGGAATACAACCTTCTGCCTAAAATATGAAATAATCTAGCGACTCTAAAACGGATAACCTGTTTCAGTATTTGAACTTTTGCAATTTGTTTAACGTGTAAGTGCAGTCAATTTGTGTGATAAACGGACTGAATTAAGTTCGACTGTATTGAGTTAGTCGCAACAAAGCTTGACTCGACAGAACAAAGAAGCAAAAACTTTTCAGAAAGCAAGAAAAGTTTGGTCAAGAAAAGTAAATGTTTGTTTAACTTTGATTGATGCCAGCTGGTGCCTGTTCACCTCCCGTCCCTTACTCTCGGCCCAGTTCATTCCCCGCTAGAAGTGCACTTCTGCCACACTTCAACACGCGTCTTGCCCATTATCACGAACTAAATCATGCCTGCCTTCCAGAAATGTGTAGCGTGGGGTGTCCTGTTTGGACTTGTTTCATACGTAGCCTATTACCAGCTACAAGAAACCGTGGTTACTTTCACAGAAACGATCATCGTCCCCGCCAAACGCCGAGATGTCTCAGAACAGTTTCTTGAGCAGCCTCAAGCTATGTCCGACTTCCATCCTTACGGGTAAGCTAATTAGAATCGCAGAAAACCATTTAGATGGAACGAATTGCTCAACCACAATTCCAGTTTAGGCCACTTTCCAGAAACAAGTTTGATAACAATTTCACTGACGGCAATTAACAGATTTTTAAGTTAAAATCAAATAATTTATCATCATTATGCATGCATGCAAGCGTGACCGTCGACCCTCAAATCAAAGCCCACAAACAAGAGTGAGTATGATGTGATGTCCCGTGATCAGTGTAGGATCTCGCCGTGTCCATCTTTTAGATTTAATATAAGTGGAGAACTCGCGGAAGCCTTTCTGTGTTTTTGCTGAGAGCGAAAACGACGTAAATATATATTCAAGAACGAAATGTAAACAAGCAACTTGAGTAATTTGCATCTCGGTCGTCACAGTATACAGATTGCAGTGACCTCGCCGAAAGAGACTGATACGGGATTGATACGATATATGCCCTCTACGCCTGAATAATTTTCGTTAGTTCTTTTGTTTGTGTATCGTGTTTTTGTGTGTGCGTGTGTACATCTTATGTTTTTATACTCCCATTTGAAACTGTTTAATGACGACCATAAAAGACAGACTAACAAGAGTTAAAAATACAGTGATAAATCAAATAAATACAAACTAAAACATCGAGTTTTTTCATTCAATCGCGGAACAACGTTGGAAAGAGAATCTTTTGAAAACTGACTTGGTAAAAGTTCCATCGTTAGCTCACTATCTTGTGTCGGTCACGCAAAACAGAAAATTGCAAATTAGAAATTGGTTTCTTTAAAACATTTCTGTATCTATAAAAAGTTTAGGCCTCGTTTGCACCATAGTTGATAGAACAAACTGATTGTGAAGTTCAACAAACTTTAAAAGGAGTGTAAGAAGCTGCTTATGCTTTGTCTTAGGTTGAACGAACCCGTGACAGTGCCTATTGCTTTGTTAAATGTGTGAGCCCAGTGTTTTTACTGGTTAGCGGTTCATTTGCATTTCAATACCTTTTGTGTTTTGTGCACCGTCAACACCAACGAACAAAAGAGATATGGAACAAAAACATACAACAAAGAACTAGCCGAGTTTCATGACCAGTTCTCTCTATTTTAAAACTATATTTACACTGTTCCAGGGGCAATAGATAAACATCTTTTTTTCCCCTTTTTACTATGAAGTTCTGTCGATTTTGTAATACGCGAGTCACGAGTGTAACATCGTGCCAAAATTACAGTTACCGGCATAAAAACTTGGACATCGCGAACGAACTGCAGTCGCATGTGCCCGCGCCTAGTTGTACGTTTTACCAGCGTTCTCACTCAGCCCTGTACTCAGCCCTGTACTTACATTTTGGTAATGTGGACCCCCCCCCTTGCGAAAATCCTCGGGATTTCGAGCTGACACATAATTGTTGCGTTGCAATGTAAACACCAGGCCCGTAGGCAGGGGGGTGCGCGGGGTGCGTACGCACCCCCCACGGACCCAAAAAGGTCCACATTTGGAGGTTTTAATAAGACGATGAAGAAGACTGAATAAGTTTATCGTAACAGTTGGGGCTACCGTAAATCGAAACGATTAAAAAACACGGCCTTAAGTGTGTTTGTCCCATGAACTTGGCTTTTAGGTGCCCAAGTTTACGAAATTTGCACCCCCCCGAAAAAATCCTGCCTGCGGGCCTGAACACCAACAGTTTCTAGCCACACAAAAAGGTATCCAGTACGTAAGATATCACTTTTAAACACGCCGCTTCTCTCACGTGTGAAACAAAAACTGTGAGCCTATGAGCTGTCCGTTGTGGTTTGTGCAACGACATAAAGCTCTCCAGTATACTGTATACGAGGCCTTAAGTTTTTGTCTTACGATATCTTGAGCTGCATTATGTTATTACGTTGTAGTTTGTTGTTGACGTAGCGCAGCAAAATAAAAAATTAAAATAGATAAAATTCAATATTCGGATACGAATGATCCCTTGACGTCACGACTGGGAATTTATACTTGAATATAGTGGAAAGATCTTCAAAAATTCAGCCACAGCTGAGAAAGCATTGTGCAGTTACCCGGTCAGATTTTCTGCTGCAAGAACAGAATCAAATTTGTATATAAATTATTTTTAAGTTAAATACTATATTAGTTTACCTCCCAACTGAACAGTCAAACTGAAAATGTGAAATCTAGTTATCTTTCTTGACTTTTGGGTTTGAGTTAAGACAAAATTGATTTAATAGCTATGTGATTTACATGGAAGCATTTCAAATGTCATTAGAAGACCTTAAACATTTTTTTTCATCATTTTTTTGTATAATAATTGACCTGTCCACCAACTTGCAGGATTGGATTTAGTAACGTGCAGAGAAAGATGAGCGAAGAAGATCCGCGGCAAATCAAAGAACTTCGTTACATTCTACATGAAAAGATTCCCCCGCCGTTTGACTTGCTCGAAACAAAAGGCGACTTTGATTTAAAACTTGAGTTCGTTGAGCCTGATGTCCTCGTAAAAGCATCTGCTAGACATGATGGTATGCTGGGTTTGATAAAGTTCAGAATGAATGGAACTTATCTGCTGGCCGACTACAAGAGTAAGAAAGAGCGCGGGACATTGTTGATTGACTCCACATCCTTCACCGGACCGCGTGTTGTGGTTTCTCAACTGTTCCTTGCCATGGCTCCACCTGCACACAGAGAGATTCTAAACAATTTGAGGGAGTTCTTTGTGAAAAAGCAACAAGAGTAGATCAAAGGACTTCTCGTGAAGAAAATACATGGATTTTAACCCCGCCCAACAAAGCGGCAAGCTGATAAATGATAAAAGCCTAATTCCTGCTCTCTGCTTGTTCATCTCTCTAATGAATTCCTCCTTTAAAACCCTAAATGTTGCAACAACCCATGTTTTCCCTAATAAAGGCCCATCTCCCTCTGGTATAGGAAGTGTGTTCAAGTACAAGGTTTATCAAACTCATCATTAATATGATAGCTCTGTATGCAATGGCATACATTAGAACTAGCTTTAATATTGCTTAACTCTTCATGCAGGAGTTCCTTGAAGGCGTTTGTGCGGATCCGGTAGCTCTGACTTGTGTTTATAGATGATGTTAGGATTTAACGGCCAGGCCTAACTTTTGAAGGGAAACCCCTCCCAATCCAAGGATTCCGTCGAAGCCCCCGATATGCTTGAACTGACAAGCATTAGTATACAATATCAGTGTTTAATTTCAGCTGGTTGACAATCAGAACGCACGTAAACCCTTTCTGTCACACCAGTCGTTCGTCACCATGACATATGAACAGCTCCTAGTCATACTCATACATACATTCATATGCTAGTGATAATTTTTATATTTTGTCTCTTTCATGTGTATATTAAATAATACTTTAGTTTTCACGGCAGAGGGCCACTAGTTAGTTAGCTGCTAGCTGCTGTTAACAATTTATAAGAAATGAGAACACTGACATAATTATGCTGTATCACGAAGAACTGACATAAATAGTGGGACACTATGATTAATGATAAACGAAGTTTCTGAAGTATCAAAAATGGCGATGCGACTGAAGGGGCGAAATATGTTTTGCAAGCCGGTTACAACATTTATCAAAACATTTTTTAATCTAACACACAAAATTTTTAATAAAAAGAGAAAGAACGTATCGTATTTATTTTATACAAAGTGCGTAGAAAGAAAACAAGACCAAAAAGCTAAGCTCAACACAGGTTTGTTTCTTTTCTTTGTCGACTGTGAAAGGTCAATCGCGTATGTTTTTGAGCGAAAAATGTTTCATACTTCGTACAGTTCATACTTGCATCTTTTGGAAATTTGGCCAGCGTTCGTTTGTGCATTTCGGCATGTCGTCGTATCCAGCCGGGGGCCTGGGTTGAGGCGTCTGCAGGTTTTGGCCCAATCACCCTCCACCTTCCTAGGTGAGTCGAGTCAGGAAAGCCGAGCTGTGAACGATAAAACATTGGATCGCAAAAAATGCCGGCTGACATCAGGAAATGTGTGGTGTGGTCTGTTCTAATTGGACTTGTCTCCTATATAGCCTATTACCAGCTACAAGAGACTACGGTTACTATCACCGAAACGGTGATCGTCCCCGCAAAACGCCGAGAAGTTTCAGAGCAGTTTCTTGAGCGGCCTGACGCCATGGCCGACTTCCATCCTTACAGGTAAGCATTTGAATTGAAGATAACTTGGTTTAGACTGACAGTTTTCGATATCACTGAGTTAATGTTGAGTGACTCGAAGAAGCTTTCGTAAGTCTTAATCGAGAACGGCACTTAATAGCTCGCTTGCGAAGTCGTGACACGGAATTCGAGTATGTACTCGATTGTCACAGCAAGCTCGCCGTTCTTTTAACCTTTCTTGGCCTTTATAGTGATTGTGGTGGAAGGGAGGGAGGGAGGAAATAGTTGGCACAGATCTTTTTTTCACACATGTGCAAATGTTTTCGTCTTGCTCAGTTCTGTAACGAAATATAAACAAGTAATTTGAGTAATTTGCATCTCGATCGTCAACATCCCGTCAAGTGTGAGACAACTTGATGACAAAAGTCGTCCAAAGTTTAGTTGAACCAATAAATTTGTCCATGAGGTTAATCTTGGTTGAGCGAATTAGCTAAGTTGTGTGATATACAGTCAGAGAGATTTCAAATAACTTTGATCAGGAGACAGATAAGGCTCTGCTTTAGCTTGTGGAACAGGGAGAAACTGCCCGGAGTCTAATTAGGAGAAGAACATGGAATGGCGGGAACGGAGTAACAGAAAGAGGACACGGAATACTAAAACCCGGATTTAGAAGAAAACGAAATAACAAAATAATCATAAGAAGATAAAAAGCCAAAAAATTGCTGAAATTTGGTAACTAAAAATGATATTTTGCGGAATTTAATTATTACTATTGTAATTGAGAAAAATGTATTGTTTACATCTCATCCATTTTGTTTGTCTGGAAAGAGACGTTCATATGTTGCCAAATGAGTTTCATTTTTGCAGTTAAAGAAAGGACCATATCTGGTAACCTTTATATCTGGTCGGCCAGTGATCAGTGTCAGATGTGCAGCTGGTGTTTATAAATAACTCGTCTGACACTCGGTAAAACATCTTGGTGCACTCAATTCAATATAAAAACTTATTTTAGCAAGCTTTTGAAATATGTTTCGTCAAAGTGAAACGGAAAAACAAAGAAGAAACTTTACCTGCTCTTATAACGAAAATTAGTACTTCTTCACAATCAGGGGAGTCATAACATAAGACAGATGGTGCATTTATTGACACAGTTGCATGTGTAGACTCGGTAGAGCAACACACAACAGCGACCTGTCTGATCCCTTGTTGATTGGTTTTATCATGATGTTGCTCTTCAGAATCGGAGGCCGAAGTCAGATATATCGAATAACTAACATAAAAACAAAAGAATTTTAAGTTCAGCTGCAACTCCCGAAAACACACCGACGAAATTGTGCAGACTCGTGCAAATAAATGTTTGTAGCTAAAACAAATACTGAAGTATAATTTCCAATAATCCTACGCTTTTTAATCAATCGCTCACGGCCATCATTCCAATAAAAAAGATAGGACACCTGCAGTTTGAAAACACTTCAAATGAATTTGAAAAAATGTAAGCGTGAACCAGAAACAAAAAAAGAAACTGCTGTAGGAGTGGTGCGAGGTGACAAAGTTGTCGGCCACATGCCATTCCCATTCTTGCTACATAAGTCAATTTTTGCCACTCGTTGCAAGCACGATGTTATGTGCTATAATTGGGAAGAAGGTGAATCGTGGAGACCGATACGGCTTGGAAGTGAAGTGCAGGTATGTTGCGAAAGGAACTGAAACTTGCTGTGAAGTGGGTAACAAGAAAAACTCGCAACGAAAAGGAAATAGTTGATGCATCAGTTATTGCGCAGAACACAGACACAGCCCAAAGACTAAAACAATAACAGAAAGGTGATAGCAAATGACGATGATGATGATGATGATGACAACCATGATGATGGTGATGCTGGTGATGGTGATGTCGATGGTGATGGTGGTGATGATGATGGTGGTGATGATGATGATGATGATGGTGGTGATGATGGTGGTGGTGATGGTGGTGATGATGACTGTGATGGTGATGGTGGTGATGATGGTGATGACGATAGTGATGATGACGGTGATGATGATGATGATGGCGACGAAAAGCGATCGTGGAAGTGATAGTTAGGATTGTTGTTGTGAGTACTAAAACTTTGAATTTCTGAAGTCTCATAAACTACCTTAAAGTATATGATGCTGAACTTTCTGTTCAGAAAATCAAAATTAGGACATCCTAAACAAAGTGCCAGTTGTCCGTCTTAATGTGGTGTTCGTCTTTAAAAAGGGAGTTCCCTTATAGTAATTACTGAAAGTGACTGGAATTTGTCTGTCGTATCGCGTTGTGCGTGTGATTTACACATTACATGAAATGGACTTAAGGGCCCGTTAATACAAATGATGCGCAAAGGTTATCCTGATTTGAAATGTTTCTTCGCCCAGCTTTATATAACGGTGAGAAACTTCAATGTTTTTCCGTAACGTTTTTGTTTCGTTTTGTATCTTCCTGAACTTGGTCCTTCTTTCATTTTCATCTAGTATTTATTTCCGCCATTCGAATTTTGTTTCCGTCATTCTGTGTTTTTAAGCAATACCCTTGCTTATATGATAATTTATCACTTTTTCCCTCCAACTTGTAGCAGTGGAGTAAGTAACGTACAGAAAAAGATGAGCGATAAAGACCCGCAGCAGATCAGCGAGCTTCGCTACGTTCGACACGAAAAGATCCCTTTAGCCTTAGGCTTTGGATTGCCGGCTGAAATAAGGTTTGACGTTGATGAAAGACTTGACTTCGTCGAACCAGATGTCCGGGTGAAATTATTTCTCAGTATAAACGAGGGTAGGCTGAATTTGAAAACATTTTTCCGAGCGAATGGAACCTTTCTACTGTCCGATTACAAGAGCAAGAAAGAGAACGGGACAGTGTTGATTGACTCCAGGTCGTTCACCGGGCCGCGTGTAGTGGCGAGTCAGTGGTTTCTTGCCTTGGGTCCGCCAACAATCAGAAGGACTCTAGACAATTTGAGGAAGTTTTTTGTGAAAAAGCAACAGTAGTTAATGTTTACGGATTTCGATTCGGTGCTCTAATAATGATAATGATAACGATACTGATACTTATAATGACAATGAAAATGTGTCGTTTTCCTCGACACCCATTTCGTGAACTTAAAAATTCACGCGTACTTATATAACTGAACATAGCATGCGGGCTCGTTTTCTATTTGAAGAGGTAATCATACGACTTCGAGTGGAATTTGGAACTAGTTTGCACGAGTGAGTTTTTCTTTTAGCCTAGAATTAATTTGCGCGAGTGAGTTTTTCTTTTAGCCTGGGTAGCCTGTAACAAGCATGAGAAACTTTGGCACTCGACCCTGCCAATTGACACCAAATCAACCTGTTCCAGGGCCTTATAGAGCCCACTCTTCTCTACGGATCAAAAACCTGGACACTAACACAGAAAAATCAGAAACAACTGAATGGAATTTATACAAACCTCCGCCGTAGGGTGCAAAATATCCACTGGAACGATCATCCAAAAAAGGAAAAGCTTCACGGGAAACTTCCACCGATTTCATACACACGGCCGGTGGAACCGAAGGTTGATGATTTAGCAAATGTATAGATTTTTAAAGAAACAATCCGTTGGCATAATGTCAGTATATTTAAGAAACTAGCATAAATCTTAGCATACCGGTAATTTCAGAAAAATTCGAGCACTGCCAAATGCTACTTTTAAAAGCGCATTCTGCAAGAAATGAATGATGTTGGGTACTCCCATACTAGACTGACATAACGGGAATTATAGTTGATTTTTTTAAAGAAAATACAAAAGGTACCCGTAAGGGTTTTAGGCTGGAGCCAAAGGCGTTTCCTTTCACAAACCATTAAGAAAGCCATTCGATTTCGTCTACTCCAAAAGCTGAATCCCTCAGTTATAACTAACTCGTAAAGACAAACATCGAGCGAGACCAATTATTAACTTTAAGGTCCCAAGTTCTTTACACGACTCAATTTCCATATTACGGTGGCCCATAAGGGCAATTCACAAACCAATTCAGTCACAACACACCAACTGAATCACAATTCAATTTATCGATTCACAAATTATAAATTCGATCGGCTGCGAAAAATACTGATTGACAACAATTACAACCAATTCACAACAAAAAAAACTGATTCACGCCAATATAAAGTAATTCACAACAGTGAAAATGGATTCACTACAGAAAAAAACGATTCACAAAACCTAAACCAAGTTCACAAACAAAAACTGATTCACAACCGAATCAATTCACAAACCAGTTGCAATTTACAAGCGAAA
>JAOBYE010722533.1:0-10445 GCA_025403585.1 Parazoanthus swiftii
GAAACGACTTCGCTGCAGTATTAAATTTGTTGGATTTCAGACAAACTATACATTTGTTTTACAACATTCAGGTCAGTTTAACTCTTTATTTTCCTTACAATGTTTTTGATCTTGTTATTTTGAAGAAATACTGAATGTCGCAGACGTAGCATTCAAACCCAAAAAACAAGCAACGATACGGAGGCAGAGCTCTAGACGACTTGATTTCTACTTTTATAGGAGGAGTTCAAACAGACTCCTGACGGGAACTAACAGGTTTCTGATTACATACTTACTTTCTTTCTTACTTACTTACTTACTTCTTATGGGTGAAATTATGTTTGCAAGTTTTGTAAATTGCATAAATGTAAACTTTTCCAGACGGACAAACTCGAGGGCTGTCGTGGCATACAACAAACAAAGGATAACTATTTCGTCAAGTTTTATGTCTTCAGCAAAAAACAACACCACATACTGCAGTTTCTTACAAAGTTTCCAGGCAAATAACTTGGTTTGACTTTCCAATTCTTTCGTCTGATAACACGTCAGTTGCTGATCGAACAAAATTTTTGGTGTTTCTGGCGTCAAGATGTAAATAAACCACGTCATTAAACATAGGTCTTATATTTCAGTTTGTAAGTGTTTCTCTTTGTGGTAACTTACCAGTTAAAACAGCAAATTAAGGATCGTTTTCTAATGCCAGGTTCTCGCACAAGGTCAATTAAAGACGCCCTGCGTTCTTTGCCCTCATTACTATTGGTGTGGACAGCGTTTGCTGCCGCCACTTTCTCCAACATCGATCTCAGCTCTCGACTGCTCATAGACTTGTTGACGTCATACTTGGTCAGAACTGCTTGCGCATCGTCGAGTCTGCCCTGTGCTACCAGCCAACGCGGCGACTCGGGAAATTTTCTGAAGGAAAGAAAAAATACAAGGTTGTCTATCACTTCAAAAGAAAGTGATTTATTCAAAAAAATTATTTAGACAGATATTGGTTTAAAACGTTTTTCTAGTTTACAAGACTAACAACGCTTTGTGATAGTTAAGGGATGGACCAAATTTATCTATCATTTATTTATCCAATGTTGGTTTAATACCGAACGAACTGTTTGACTGTTCACTGAAATTGAAACGGTCGTGGGGAGGGGAGGGGGGGGGGCGTTGGGGGAACTGAAAACAAATAAGTGAAACACGAAACCAGAATTTTGCACACACTCTTGCATGAAAAGTATTGCTTAACCCCCTTCTCCACTCCTTTCCCCTTTCAAATATCTATCAAATATTGTCCATCATTAAGTATCAAAGTGTTTCAGAGACGTAAAGGAAAATTGAATTTTCGCCAGCAAACCTTCTGGCAGTTCATACCTCCAAGCCAAAAAGAAGAACACTCCGGGTATTGATGCAATGATAAGCATGAAGCGCCAGTCGCGTATGAAATACCCCAAGAGAGCAATTGTCATTCCACTACCGGCCCAGAAAAGGTCCTGGAACTTTCCAACAAAAGTTCGTTTTGAGGGCCCAACGATTTCCATAAAGTACACATAAGCGCTTAGCATCAACCCGGTGCACGACGCGCCGGCTGCAAACCTCAGGAAGATGAAGAACGACAGGCAATCAACAAGACCCGATCCAAGGCCAAAAATAACCTGGCAAAAAGATTGCAGTGTTAACGAAATTCATCACTTTCTTTAATTCCAAAAGTTTTGAAACTTAAAAGATTAAGTGATTCTCCGATGATTAGTTTGCAATAACTTGGTTGTTTTTATAACGTCATCAAGTCATCCCTATAAAAACCCTTTTCATGTGAAAAAAATATGCGAGTTTTTAATAAAGTTAAAGCAACTTAATAATTGATAATCAACTCTTTATTATTTATTTTCTTTACTAAAATTTATTGTCTTCTACAGTCTTACAGCAAGATTTGTTTTAAACATATAACGCTGGATGCATACTATACCGTTATTGATTAACTAGTGTGTTCTCGTTTGGTCAAGGGGTTAGATTTTCGTTGCGGCTACAGAACCTCTGCAAACACCTTAGAGTACAACTTAGAGGTCTTACTTAGTGATCCTTCGTTTCTTCGATTTCTTGTAAAATTTTGGGAGCTCTCCGGAATTCTTAGGAATGTCGTTTTCAATAACTCTGGTTGACCACAGGAGCCGTATGAAAGCCGATTATTGTGGAAATGTACCCTTTGCACTACTAACATACACATGGTATCTTGCAATAAGGACCCGGTTAATGAGAACTTTGTCTGGTAAGACATCAAGTTCTAGACAAATCGGCATACAGAAATGTGAATATGGCGGCAAGTGCATATGTGTTGCTATCCAATCTGTAACACTACTCCAGTAGAGAAAGAGTTGATCCAGTGTTTCTATGTGTTCCTTGCATAAGAAATAGAGATTGCCTGGAGCAATTTTAAAAAGGAAAGCATTGGTAGCAATTCTTCTATGGAGCAATGTACACTGAAAAGTTCGTAGTTTTGAGCTTTTTGTAGCATGGAATGCTGATAAGTAAGTTCCCAACTGATATTTATGTTATCTTGTTCGAGACACGCTCTTTCCCATTTTTGTTCGCTCTTCCGTGGTATTGGTCTATTTTTGAATAAATAGCTGGTAGATTGTTTTGGAAAACTCACTTTTTTAGTAACTGGTCCAGCGTTTTTGCCTTAGTAGCAGCTTTTTCTGAGTTACTTTTAATACTTCGGATGGTCGCGGAAATTAAACCATAATGTTCTAGAAAATTGCACGTCAGATCACACTTACCATTAAAAGCAGCGTACGTCAAAAAATTAGAGTTTTGATCCAGAAGATCTTTTACATGGTTGGCAGAACTTGTCAACCAATTTCTTCAATATTTTTTTGGATATTTGGTACAACCGTCTTGGACAGAATATTACTATTTTACATACCGTGAGGCCAGTTGTGACGTACATGATCAGTCGGCGGCCGAACCAATCCGACATACTCCCGAACACGATCGAGCCCACCAACATTCCAACCATGAAAAGAGACTGGGACACAGCTCCAAGGTAGGCGCGGTCGCAAATAAGTTTCCACTGTAACGGAACAAGAAAAAGTTGTTTGCGTACAGAGATGACGTTTCGAACGTTGCACAAATTTCGATTAAGAAAAATTTGTGAAAAATATTTGAATATTCAACACAAAGTACAAAAGAAAAAAATAGGTAATAATATACTCTAGCGAAACAACTTTTATTTATATAGAAAAATAAAAATAAGCCAAGGCAAAAACAAGTAGAGCAGAGACGATAAAAAGAAAAGGAAGAATCAGAGGCAAGATCAATCTAACTGCATTTTTCCTGGTATATGTCGCTTTTGAGTGCTTGGATTTCAACAAAGGCATGTTGTTTTAATGATCTTAAATAACTTCGAAAATATGGTCCTTTTTCTGCTAATTTACTTGTGTAAATGTGCCTTCTTGAGAGCAGAGTGCTTAGGCTAAATAGCGATTTCTCATTATTACTATTCAAACCTAAAGCAGTCAATTTGTCTATACTTTTTGTTTTAGGAAGGATTTCACATTTCATAAGCCAGCTTTCTAGAGTTGTCCAGAATCTTTGTACAATTCTGCAACTCCAAAACAAATACAACAACGTTTCCCTTTTAACTTCGCAAAAAGTACAATTACTTCTATTTTTAATTCCAATTTTTTGCAAAAAACTGTTGATTGCTAATCATCTATGCAGCAGCATGAATTGAAAATTCCTTATTTTGGTGCTCTTAGTGCAATTAAAACTTTTCATGTAAATTGTTTCCCACTGCATTTCTTCAAGGTTGACTACTTCAGCATCTCTTGCTTATTTTTCCTGACATAATGTTGGTGTCGTTCCCATTTTTCTGATTAATTTTTTATAAAATAACCTGCTTGACCTTTTACTAATTGTGCTTTGATTCGTTTGGTTTTCTTGTTTTACCTGGTTTGGCTCTAATTTAATAGTTTTGCGTAGTTTTGAGACACAAGTAATTACTCCAAAATGTTGTAGGTATGGTACCTGAAGATTACATTTGTTTTGAAAGTCCTCATGGTTGAGAAAGCAATTTTTTGTTTCTTCTTATAAGTGGCTTACTTTGTAAACGTCTATATATTGTACCAATGATTGTAAGAAACGGGCTTATTTCCATTGCGAATTAAAGAATTATGCCATAATGTTTGTTCTTCAAGTTCTTTTAGCGAGCATAGTTTGCTTTGGAAATTAACTTCTGTTCAAATTTCAATAAGCTCTCTGCAATAATTTGTCGTTCACGTTGATCCCTTGAACATCTTTTCGAGAAAGGTTGTAAGTAAAAATGTTTTCTTTTTGTATTCTTGATAACCAATATTTAAAAATGGTTTTCCATTTTCCCTCATAATTTACGTACAAATATTTTGGGATCCAAGTTGCTTTAAGAGCGGAATTAAAGGATTTTATGTCCAAAATTTTTATTCCTCCGTCTTGATAGTCATTTATTACTACCGTACGCTTGATTTTGTCTCCTTTTCCATCCCATAAAATCTTATAAAGGATATCATTTATCTCCTTTATAGCCATATGGCAAGTTGGGAGAGGCGTCAAAGTATAGACAAGCTGAGATGCCAGCAGAGTTTTGATTACTGTTACTTTCCCTAGTAATGATAATCTTCGAAAACTCCAATTCTTTGTAAGTTTTTGTATCTTTTCTATTTTTTTCTTTCTATTTTGTTTCCAGGCTTCTTCTGCCTTTGTTGAGAAATAAGTTCCTAATGCTTTCACTTTATTTGTTGCCCATTTTAACTTTCTTTCAGGAAGAAGGATATCTGCTTTCCCGTTTAAGCTTCCAAACCATAAAGCCTCCGTTCTCGTAACGTTTAGTAATTTAGAACTTTTGTTATGGCAACAGTCATTGGAAAACATGGCCGCCATCTTGGCCGCCATCTTGGCTTTTTCGAAAATTTTCAGTAAATTTTCTTGGTTTTAATAGAAAACATGTTTTTATAGGCTCTAATAGCAAAATACACAAAAAAGAAGACATTTTGCGAAAAAAATTCTATTTCTTGATTCAAACTTCAATTTGCATAATTAATTGTGCATAAATTATAATTGAAAACGCCATCCAATTAACGTCAGATGTGTTATTAATCAGATTATAGGTACAGCAAGTTTCATTTTAATTGCTGCAAAGCTTCATAATTTAGGTTGAAAAAACGTTTTAAAAGGGTTAACGCAGTAATCTGAAAGATTTTTCAACACAGGGCCTGTTGGTCAGGAATAAGCTAAGTAACTTGGTTTTTTTTGTTTTGACGGACAGTTTTTAGAGGGTTTTTCAAACAGGGGAAACCAACACTGTCCTTTTGGGTGTGCGCCTTGACGCTTAATGGTCTGATAATGACTGGCCCTAAGGGACACCGAGTTTTTTTCGCCCGAGATTCACAATGCTCCCTCCCAATCGCCGAGAAAAACCAAGGGTAACATCCAACGAGCAGAATAAAAGGCCAAAACATCTCACCGTTTCCCAAGACCTAAGCCCTTGGCAGCAATTTAAACCTTACTCTCATATAGGTAAAAACAGTTGCAAACAATTTGCGGAGGGCCTAGGGATGTTTGCGAGCCAACGCAAAATGTTTGCGTCAATGGGAATACATTTTACCATTTGTTTCAGACATGTCCAACTATCGCAAACAAGCTGTATTGATAGAGTTTTTCGATCTTTACGGGAGATCTACCACCGTTTGGGACGCGACAACAAGAAATAGGTGACGCTGGAAAGTTTTTTCAGAGTTTGCAGTTGTCACAGTTTGTTGAACTTTGCAAACACACCTCGCTCCGTAAATTGTTTGCGACGATTAATGTCTATATGGGAAACAGGCATAACCAAATCCACCATATCCGGTGACTTTTTGTTGGAGAACATATTTTGCGTCAACGTTATCACCTGTTGCCATGGCAAAGTCGTTTTCAATGCCTTTTTTCAAAATTTGACGATATTTTGGGAACATAATTAGCCTTGCACGTGATCTGCGACGTCATAGGTCTTGCGCAATGTTTAGAAATCCAAGCTGGAGGCAATGTGCCAAAATGTCGAAGCATTTCCTGGTAAGTTGGTATTTTAAAACGTTGCAAGCAAAGCTTAAAATGATTGAATGACATTTAAATAAGTGCTTTTGAAAGTTTTAATGCTAGCGTTTACGAGTTAATGCCAGATTTCAACCGCTGAAACTTCCGTGAAAATACATACTTTGCCATTTTGAAAATGTTTTAAGTTTATATTAAATTTATATTAAAAACGTGGTATGTTAACGTTTTATATCCCTTTTCTGTTGTTTTTCGAAGAAAGTAACGTCATAAACTCTTCTGTTTCCGATCAGAAAGATTTTATGAAAAAACCCCGAAATTTTGGCAGTTATGGCGTCATTATGACAAGGCAATTGATTACACCAATTTAATTGGATTGCGATTGTCTATCAGTCCTCCAAATTTTGTTCAAATACCTTGAATAGTTTCTGATTTACGGGCCGCGAGCATCCGCCCCGGCCAAGACACCAAAAGAAAAGGCCACCTAGATAGGGTTAAGGTGGCTCGATACAGTTTTACAGTTTTCAAAGCCACTGAACTTTACGAAAGTTTTACTCATTTGTAGAGGTAGATTACTCCTACTTGTTGATAGATGGTGTTACTATAACCTTTAACCTTATCAACTCTTGCTCTCCAACAGAAAGTCGTGTTACCATAGCAACTCGACAAGACATCGAAATACCTTAATTTAAGCATTAGATTGCATTTCACAAACAAATAGTCCGTGAACATCCTTTTTTATTTCATCAAAATTGTTTGCACATCAAAGAGCACATTTAAGGAAATTTTCAAAATATTATGTCAAAAGGTTTTCCGCTACCCTAATTTTTAAAAAAATTAAGGTGGCGCCAAAAACGTCTAGAGAGAGTTTTTAGTTTAATTTCCTCAAATGTGCGCTTTGATGTGCAAACAGTTATGATGAAGTAAAAAAAGGAAGTTCAATGACTTACTTTTTGTAAAAGGTAATCAAATGTTAAAATAGGGTATGTTTGAGGCCCTGACGAATTGCCATGAAAACATAATTTTCGGTGGTAGTACAAGGATTGATAAGCTAAAACGTTGTTGTAACACCTTCTAACAAAAACTGTTACGAATCCCTGATCATGATGTTAGAGAAAACCTTTTGCTCGGAGTGAGAGCAGCGAACGGAGAGCAAGTCTAATTTCGTACAAGATTGATGTTGTGACTGCATTGTCTGCTGTTCAGCAGAAAGGCTACGCATGCGCGAGATGATAATAGGAGAGGCGATTTTCATGTTTAGGCACAATTTTCGGGGTTTTCGAGCAGCGTTCGACTTTATTTCGGTGTATTTTCGCGTTTTACGAAGAACGGAAGATTCCTCGAATTTCACTCGTATAAACTCTTACAACTCTCGAACTTTAAGTGATAGGCACATGGATTTTTGATTTGCATTTTATGTGGGATTGGTTTTGAAGCCTAGCTTATATCCTTAGTAGTTCAAGAAACGTCTATTAAAAAGCTTGCGTGAATTTGTACAGACCTCTTCACTCGTTTGATTCACGGAATGAGCCCAACCGAGGTTTGTTAGTCAGCGTAGAGTTCGCAGAAATAAAATTTGTACAAATTGAAATAGGACCCGTTTGCACTACGCGAAAGTTTATTTAGATTGTAAAAATTTCTGTCATTTGTTGTTTTAAAAATCGTGACTCGTGAAGTCACTGCTTCCTGCCATTCGGTGAACGATCGAGATGGAAGGAAGAACTCCGCTCCAACCGCAGTCTTTTAAACGTTTCGCGATTCATTTGTAGCTGACGGCGAAAAATATTTTCGGGTACATTATTCTCATAATAATAGATCTCGAACTATGACTCTTCAGGACGGTAGTCTCTCGACGTTCTGTGGGGGGACTTAAAAGAACCCACACACTCATCAATAGGAGTAGGCTTATCCGCTGTTGTGGTTAGCCTCCGTAGCGACGTAAAAGGGAGGGAGAAGAAGAGAGGGCGAGAAAAAAAACCCGCTTCCCTTCTCTCTCCCTTTTTCGCTGCTATGCGGGCCAGTGTTGTGGTCAGCTAATAAGCCTCACAGTGAGGGGTGATCGTAAAGGGAAATAACCTTCTACGTCTTCTACGTTGATTAAAATGATCCAATACACAAAGATGAATTCAGTTCGAATCAAATGAAACCTAAGTGCCGCGAAGACAAGAAGAAGTTGTTGATTTGCCAGAATAAAATGGTGCAAAATTTAAAAAAATACAAAGAAAAGCTGCAAGATTTTGCATGAACATGTGTAACAAGATACAAGTCTATTACCTTTGAAGCTATTCGATACCACCGAAGCAAAGACTATTCGTAGGAATATTTTAAGCCTAAACTAGGCCAAAAAATAAGAATATCCAGCCTCGGTTGGAAAATAATATTCTTATATAAAAAAAAAAAGAGTGTAAACTAATCTACACCCGCCTCTACATCCGATCCCCAATGCATCGATCAAGAAGCTTAAACATCCCCCCCCCGGGCAACCTCCGGGCATTTGAACTTTTGAAATTTTTGTGGTCAAATAAAAAAAGTGTTCGCCTTGCATATAGTAGCGTTGCTCTGTTCACCAGTTTGCTGCGTTGAGGTACAGTGGAATACTGGCGTTCCTGTCGTGAACAGGATTGTAGAAATTTGTAGATTTACTGGAAACACGAGCAAACACGGCGCTATGCTTAAAATCTTCTGATACCAGCCGTACTCGCCGAGCTTCTTCAAGATATCGTCGAATTCCCACTTCTCCTCTGTCTCCTCGGCCATACTAGTGCAGACACACAAGCGAACGAGTCGAAAACTATGGCGGTGTAGATTGCTTCTTTTCACGCAACAATGTAAATGCTGTCACACCCTATGTTACTTTGAATTAGGAGCTAGAGACTCCTTGAGTAATGTATGACTTTTATGCGCTTGTGATTTTCGGTCACAATATTACCGGCATAATTCACATTTTTACGATACTAAGTACGCCCACAACCCTAAGGGCAATAGGCATTGAAGCACTCAATCAGACTTTCTGACGTGCACTGAGTAGGAGACTTCAGATCATTCCCCAGTCGTCACGAGAAGGCCGAGGTAAAATAGCGTTCAAAAAGTTGGTAGTCTGGCAGCCAGATTATGCTTATTTTGAACCAAAATTAGTGCATAAACTGGCAGCATATGTCAACAAGATGTGAGATGACCCTCACATGACCGCGACCGACTCTTATCGCCTAGTTTATATCAGAATGCAAAGTATACAGAAAAGATTAGATTTTCAGTTCTGCCATGATAAACAGACACACGTCCGGTAATAAATCCACAGTAATTTCGTGGATAGGCCAGCTGTACTTGTCTGACTTGTCTGTCTCTTCGGCCATATTACTAGTGCAGACACACAAGCGAATGGCTCGAAAACTATGGCGGTGCAGACGCACCAATATATATGATACTTTTCACGGTTGTTTATGTCTAGTCCAGCAAGTTTATTTTGTCCAAAGAAAGAGAATAACAACAGTAATAGTACCCGTTCAAAATTGTTCGGTTTTATCAAGAGGTAGGATTGGGCAATAAATCCAAACACAAGACGGAGTTACGATAAACTAATTGGGGCTTTGAGAACCTAAAACTTAAGTCATTGTTTATCCAACACACTTATGATAATCAATCATAAATAATGAACATTACATATAAACTGTCCTTTTTTAAATGTCAAATATATTACACATCAAATGTTGATATATACAAAGACAACAAGCTTAGGAAAAGAAGAATTTGAATCAGTATTTTTCCAGAAAGTAAGTTTTCAAGGATTTCTTGAGGTGGTGTAAGGTCTAGGGAGATGATAAGGTTGTTTAGCTACACTTCGTGTATCATATTTATGGACATTTTTAGTCAGAATAAACAAATCATCAAAAATTGAAGGCAGTAGTTTGTTGTGAAGTTTGTACATAAAAATTGCAATGTTATAGCTTACCAAGTCAAATAATTTAATATTCAACGATTTGAAAAGAGGACTAGAATGTTCATCAAATCTTGAAAACGTAAGAATTCTAACAGCTTTCTTTTGAAGTATAGAAACACATTCTACATTTGAGGGGTATGTATTGCCCAACATAATGATGCCATATATCAGAAATGGATAAATTAATACATTAAGTAGATTTAAGAGAATTGAGATGTCGACATAATAACGAACTTTTGACAGTATGCCAACACTTCTTTTTATCTGTTTTGAAATAAATTCAACCTGGGGTTTCCAATTCAGGTTAGCGTCAATTAATATACCATATATTTAAAGCAGTTATCTTTTTCATTATTTAAAAGACCAAGCAAAAGTCATGAGAAGGAACTCAGTCCAATACAACAGCAGAGTGGCGCAGTGGAAGCGTGCTGGGCCCATAACCCAGAGGTCCGAGGATCGAAACCTCGCTCTGCTA